>CM031235.1:898181243-898463743 GCA_018340775.1 Taxus wallichiana var. yunnanensis
ATGTTAATTATGGCTATTGATCTCTTAATATGGGGTTAGTTAATGGACACAGGTAACTTTGAGAAAATGGATAGGGTTTTATAAAACATAATTTTATTACGTTAACAACAAGATTAGTGGTGCTAGTTTACCGATCTTCTCACGTGATAATTGGAATGTTGAACTACACATTACAACACGGTTAACTCATCTCTTGCATCGGGGATGTGTGCCAAAATTTGATGTGAGCTTGGGTTGTAAAGGATTTTTATATGTAAAAAATATATATGAAATTGTCTCTGTCTTTAAATACATAAGAGTAAGTGAATGATACAACTTTATGCTGGAATTTTTGAACAGGAATCTTGGCGGAGAAATTTTTGCAACTAGTTAGGGTTGTACAGGATTTGTTGATCCCAATCTGAAGTTAAGAATGATGGGGAAAGGGAACTGGGTCTTCAATGGGTCTGCATGCTGGAAGCTAAGGGACATTATAGAATTAGGAAAAGTGCCCTCAAGGAAGATAAAATCTCATAGGCAGAAAGAGTCGTAGGAAAATGTTCTCATAAAACAATAGAGAGTGTTTAACCCTTAGAACCAAGTGAAGAAGAAGGTAGTTTTATCCGAGAGTACGCAATAAAGTATTTGCAAGAAGTAGCAGAATGGAAATCACTCTAATAAGAGAATTTGTAGGAGTGAGACCTAATATTGATGTGGTTAGATACTGGGTGAACAACAAATGGAAGCCCAAAGGACATCTCAAAATTTATGTGATGGTTAAACGATTCCTTCTCATATCATTCTCGAACCATGAAGATTGTTCAAACACTCTATTAGGTGGGCCTTGGTTTCTCAAGAAAATAAGGTTATTTCTTAAGAAGAGGAAACCAAGGTTTGACTTGGAGAAGGAAAATGTATATCGTATGCCCATTTGGGTTAGATATTGAATCTTCCCCTATAATCTTTGGAAAGAGGAGGCAATGGTAGGAATTGCGAAAACCTTCGATCGGTTGATATCGTTCGATCTAGTGATTAAATCAAGGAAAAATTCAATCTTCGCATGATTTTGTGTGAATGTTGACATGGATAAGGAAATACCCTCTATAGTGAAGTTGTCATCCAAATATGGCAACTCTTGGATAAGGGAAAAATGATATCATGTGGCAAAAATTGATGCGAGCTTGGGCTATAAAGAACTTTTATATGTAAAATTAATTTTTAAAAATATATGAAATTGTTGGTCTTTAAATATATGTAGGAGCGGGGAAAATGATACAATTTTATGTTGGAAATTATGAATTGGAATGTGGTCGGGAAATTTTTGCAATTGGCCATGGTTGTGCAAGATTTTTTTATCCCAATGCGAAGCTACACATGATGGGGTAGGGGATCTAGCTATTTGGTGGGTCTATCTAAAGCGAGGGATGTTGTGGAATAGGGAAAAGAGACCTTCAAGGAAGATAAATGGTCAAAAGCTAAAAGAGTTGTAGGAAAAGGTTCTCATAAAACAAGAGAGAGTTTTCAACCCTTGGAACCAAGTGAAGAAGAAGGTGGTTTCTATTTGAGAGTGCCTAATAAAGTGGTTGAAAGAAGTCGACATAATGGAAAATGCTCTAATAATATAATTTATAGGATTGAGACCTAATACTAACGTGGTTAGAGAATGGGTGAATAAAAAAATAAAAGCCTGGATGACATCTCAAATTTTATAAGATGGTTAAAGGCTTATTTCTTATATCATTCTCAAACAATGAAGATTGTGCAAACATTCTATTAGGTGGGAATTGGTTTCTTGGGAAAACATGGTTATTTATTATGAAGTGGAAACCGAGGTTTGACTTGGAGAGGAAAACATATATCTTATGCGCACCTAGGTTAGATTATTGGGACTTCCCCGCAACACTTGAAAGAGGAGACGATGGTAGGAATCTCAAAACTTTCAGTCGATTGATAACATTCGATCTAGTGACCAAATCAAGGAACAACTCAATCTTCACATGATTTTTCATGAATGTTGACATGGATAAGAAATACCCTCTAAAATAAAGCTATCATCC
This sequence comes from Taxus wallichiana var. yunnanensis, assembly GCA_018340775.1. Lineage (NCBI taxonomy): Eukaryota > Viridiplantae > Streptophyta > Pinopsida > Cupressales > Taxaceae > Taxus > Taxus wallichiana. Next base: position 898,183,280 of record CM031235.1, read on the forward strand.
AAATATGGCAACTAGATTGAACATTTAATATAAGAGAAGACTTATGGTTTGCCAAGTCTGTAGTAGAACACACCATGAAGCAAGATCCTACCTTGTTAAGGGGAAGAACAAAACATTATGGTGAAGGAAATATGGTATGAACATTCAAAAAGGTTAAACAAGCGAGAAAGCGGAGATTAGGAAGCCAACATCAAAGGAGGAGAGGATAATAGGAAACTCCCTTCCACATAACAAAGATCAAAAGAAAACAAGTGACAAGGATAAGGGATATGAAGCTAACCTTGAGCATGTAATGAAATTACTTAGATAGATAAAAATATCAGAATCAAGAGTACACAAAATAACATCAAAACATATATGGAAAATCACCAAGTTCAATTAGAATAGTTAGCCACTTCAAGGGGAAACCTCCCAACCATACAATAAGACTTCAATACTCAATAAAGAATTCCTTGTTCCATAAAGCATCCCCTTTCCATAAAAAAAAATTTAGTCATGGTTGGACCATGTTTGAGATTCTAAATGAGATTTTATATACTTGGGTCATCTCGCCATTCAAACCTTGCCTCATCCACCCAATCTTTTTGTAGTAGAGATATGGCACATAATAATGCCTTAACTAACGCATCCTTTTGAGATAGAGCATCAACGAATACATTCTCCTTCCCTTTCATGTAGATTATCTCAAAATCATACCCCAACATTTTTAGACCCATTTCTATTTCTCTTCAAATGATAAATTTTCCTCTAAGAAGTATTTCAAATTATCATGATCTATTTTTACTTTGAAGTGTCTACCCATTAGATATGGTCTTCATTACTTTATTGCATGAAGTATGGACAACATTTCATTCTCATAAATTGGTTTTGACAAATTCTTACCTTTGAATTATTGGATCTCAAAGGAAATGGGATGACCCTCTTACATGAATATTGCCCCCATACCATACCCTGAAGCATCACATTACCTAATGAATGTTTTGGAAAAATATGGGGTATCTAAGACTGGAGTGGTGAACATGACCTTTTCAACTTCTCAAATGCTTTGGTAGCTTCTTCATTCCAATGGAAATAGCATTTCAATAAAAATGTGAGTGGTGTTGTTGTGCTGCCATATTTCCTTACAAATCTACAATAATAACTGTAAGCCCCAAAATTCCTCGAAGAGTCTTTAGTGTTTTTGTAACCTTCCACTCAAACATGGCCTTTATCTTTGTAAGATCCACTTTAACACCCGCATAAGAGATGACGTGACTCAAATATTCAACCTCCTTGACTCCAAAATAACACTCAGAGGGCTTTGCATAAATTTGATGTTGTTCAAGATTTTCCAACACCTTGTTCACATGGTACAAGTGTTTCTCCCATGTTTTTTATATATTTTATATCATCAAAGAACACTAAAACAAACTTCCGCAGGGAAATTATTAAAGATATAATTAATCAAAATTAGAAATTTAGAGGGTGCATTTATGAGTCCAAAGGGCATTACAAATAATTCACTATGGCCTTCATGTGTTCGGAAGGCTATTTTATGAACATCCTCATCCTTGATTCTAATTTGATGATCCGTAAAAGAGATCAAGTTTTGTAAAGTAAACAAAGCCATGCAACTCATCTAGCAAATCATAAATTATAAGAATATGAAATTTATATTTGATGTTGTACTTATTGAGTCCCCTATAATCGGGACACATGCACCAATTGTCATATTTTTATGCACCATTACTATTGGATAAGAATAACCACTCGACTATGAAAAATATTTCTTGCTCCTAACATCTCTTATATTATCTTCTCAATCTCACTCTTTTGCACATATGGGTACCTATAAGGAATAATGTTGGGTGGTTGGTATCAGATTTTTGTGCAAGGATAAATACGGAATTGTATTGTTTAAAATCGACACACGACCTTTAGTCACACTCGACCTCTCGAGGTTGTGTCGGGACAACCGATGTAGAATGAGTGGATGGCTATGGGTAGCAAAATATAGTGAATATGTGAAACATGGGGAAATGGAGTGAATGTAGTGAATCAATTTATCAAGGCAATATAATGTCTTCAACGCACAATATCGGGATATTCTTGTCAAGGGAAAGAAAGGCCCTTCTAACCTGAATGGGTCTAATGGATGGGTCGGAAAGAATATCCACATGAAGACTCCAATCAATATCGAGCTCTGTGGAAATCCTCTCTAATGGTTGTGGGATACGTGGAAAACCAACGGGCACCTCGTAATGATGTCCAGACAAGGTCATGGAATAAATGAGAGAGGCGTGGTTCCACTAGCTCTATGGGCGGTTAGTTGGTTCAGTCAAGAATGTGAGGGCTCGATGAGATTCTTCATTTAGAATGTTTAGCTATCGATAATATCTAGCTAAAGCAGAGATGTCTTAAATACTAGTATATGTAGTTCGGTGTTAAGTCTAATTGGTTTTCGGCCCATTCGGTTGGGGGACCATTGGATCACAAATGTAAATTGTCTCTAGTCATGGTCCTTTTATGGTCATATGTGTGTGATCTAAACTCTGTTGTTGGGGTTGTCCAATATTCGTAAGCCTTGTCAGCCTTGATGTTTAAAACGTTGAGTTGTGCAATGCGATCAGAGTACCGTGATGGTGTTATGAGGATAAACATACATAGTCCAATATTTGTCCGTGAGAAGTTTGGGCCTATTCAGTTGGGAAACCTGTGGATCAGAACCATATGTTCATTCTTGTTGTGGTCCAAGAATTGTCATGTATGCATTTAATCTACGAAAAATAAATAACAAAGCAATCTAAATAATTGAAAGCTACACTATTTTTGTATTTTTGATATAAAAGAAATAAATAAATATAAAAGAATTAATCTAATTGTAGTCACAAAATCACGCACTTACTATTACATTAATACCGTCGAGTATGCTATTCACTAGTGACCCATCCTTTGGTCTTGTTTTCAGTTAGTCAAGTGCCATTATTGTTTGTCTACTTCAGTCATCATTTGTCTTTGTAGTCGTGGGCATCTTTTAGGGTGTCTCAAGTGTTGTAATTTTCTCAGTTGTCATCTTTAGGTCTATGTTGGGGCACCCGATCTGTGATTTTAGGCACATGTGTCATCATAGTTTGTGGTCCTAATTTATTTGTTCGAGGTCAGTCCTAACGTTTACCTCGTGTATTCCCCTAGGTCATAGTCGGCAGTTTCAGGTCACTAATGTTGAAATTTGAGCAAGAGATCCCTATCTAAACATAACATACTCACTACATTATGAGCGGACATCTCACTATCAAGGGCAACTATTTACTAAGGCAAGGGACTACATTTGGGCATCTTCTACATATGCATCACACACAAGCATAGGGGGAAAGGGTTGTATTATTTCCATTCCATCCACCATTTGCATTTTACATCTAGTTATTGCCCCTTATTACCATGTCATTTCTTTGCTAGGAACCCCAAGCACAAAATTGCACACACACATAAAACAACATTAGTTCCGAAATGTAGTGCATCACTTAGTTATAAGGCCACTAGTTTGGCAATTGAGGTCAATCCGACCTATTCATATGCATTTTTATTTTTAGGAATTGATGCTTTGGATAGGGTTTTGCAGGTAACATTCACAATGACATATGCAACATTATTATTGACACTGTAAGCGCAAGAGCGAAGGTATTTCGAGATATCCGTGACACCTACGAATTCAAGTTACGATATTTTCTGCAGATTACGGCACCCAAATATCAAACCGGGGTGCCCAAAGATCCTCCCAGATGCCTCAAGATAGAAAAAAATCACCTTATGCCCTTCCCGAGGCCATCCAGTCATAACTTTCCTAGTCTGGGTACCAGTTTGCTATAATCCAGCACATAGTGAGGTAAGTTAATTCAAGGTTAGTACCATATCCCTCCTATTTCCATTATTTCAATCCATTCAAATATTAAAGCAAAATATTTAGATCTAGCAATTCAATATAACACTATTTAGATTAACTTATAAAATAGCCATCAAATTCTATTTTTAGTTAATCATTTTGGTAAACCCTACGTTTCAAACATTTTTCTTTTGGATCCTCTTTTATACCCTAGTAGTTAGCATAGTTTTTATTTTCTGCATCATTTCTCATTTTAGTGTCAATCCTATTTATGATAAGGCTATCATAGCTGAACTTAGGGATTTATATAGTGCTCCTATGGTCTTACCTGATGACATTCAACAAGCTCTCCTAGAAGGCCAACAACGTGTGCCAACCAATCCCGTTGATTCTCCTATAGGTATATGCCTTGTTGATGACCATGTTGCTTTCACTCGTTGTACGCCATGCCATCGATTGCATATGATCCTTCTTATCCTTCTTCTGATATGCCACTCGATGTTTTAGATCCTTCTATCATTGATTATTTATTAGGCATTGATTCACAATCTGGTGTACCTCCTACCTCTCCTCTCGCCACCCTTGTCATTACTCCTATGCCTTCTACCACTTCCAATAGCCCTCTTCACACATCTCTTTTGAGATTGCATTCTCCTTCTTATTACATGGATGATCCTATTGATTCTTGTGATGACCATACCATTATTTTAGGAACCCCATCTTCTATTGATCAACCTCATAGGTTTCCTTCTTTCCATACCATTATATGCGACTATCCCACTCCTAAAGTTGTACCTACTATTGCACATGAGTCAACCCCCACTATTGCTTCTTCTCCTTCTATTCCCATATCCCCTACTATATCTTCACTTATTGAGGTTTCTTCCTTTCTCACTACATCTACTAGAGTTTGTGTTGATCCTAGTCACACTACCACTCCTACATCCACATCTACCACCACACCTTTAGAATTCTGGTTCCACTTTATCACCTCTTGAAATTCCCATGATCACTCATAATGGAAAAATTCAACCACTTAATACACTTTTTCCATCTCTTGCCATCCCCTCACAGGATCTTCTATCTCGCATGCATTCCGTAGAAAACTTCAATCACAAGTTCATACTCTTACTTTAGAAAGTAGAGCCTATTATGCCTCCATTGACAACAAATATTTACATGGAAACCCCATCCCTAAAAATATTCATAATTATGCCTTCCCAAAGAATTTTTCATGCCTACTTTCACATGCTTTGATGGTACCGGTGATCCTCATGCCCATGTTATACATTACCACACACTTATGGCTGACTACTCTAATGATCACTTGTTGCTTAAGGCCTTCCATTATAGTCTTACTGATGACACACTACAATGGTATACCCATCTCCCTTTTGGTTCTATTAGCACTTTCTATGACATGGAGGATGCATTCCTTTGTCGGTTTATTATCAATAATGGTCCTAGGGTCACATATGATCACATTCCTACTCGCATCAAACGAACCTATTCAGATTACATCTTACTCTTTAATGCATGTTTACATTAACTTATATTTTGCCCTAGTGACTTGGAAAATAATTTCATCTTCTATCATGGTCTTATTCCTCCTTTAAAGCAACGTTTATAGTATGATACGTGTGAGTCCTTTATACTTTTGTGTTACAAGGTTATCGATCTAGAATAGGACCTTTTTCTTCTCCTCTAGCAACACGTCCTCATGTTTCTATGATTACTATGTCATTTTTTGTTCCACCTACACCTCCAGTTGTACATCCTAAGCAACCTCCACCCTTGGCTAAAATTCAAACATGCTCTTCTCCTACTCCACCTCCAGAAATAATTGAAAGCAACCCATATCTCGAACCAAATTACAATGGTAACAACCTCGTTCCCCTTCTCCACCTCCTGCACATGTTTCTCCGGCTCCGCCACCAATTGCTACTACCACTCTTTCACCTCAGTATCGGAAGCCTCTATGTTTTTCACCTAATGCTTGACCCCATTATGTGTTGCGTGTATTACTTGATGAGAAATTAATTCGACTTCCTTCCAACCAACACCACCCACCATAACATCAACATGATCATATATTACTGTAATTACCATCATGTTAGTGGCCATCATGACAATGACTATCTTGCTTTACATGAGAGGTTGCAACAACTCAAGGACACTGGTGTCATATCTTTTGCATCTCGGGAGTGATCATTGTCTCCTTCACCATGACAACATAGGCATACACCCCCTGAGTCTTCTCCATCTAGTACTCAGTTTGTCCATCATTCACCACCCCCACATACATGCTATCCACCACCTCCATTGCTTCCACCACCATATCCATTGCATATGCCTCATTCACACTATCCATCACATGCATCCCATGGGTTTCCAACAATCTTTGCACACCCCATGGTCACTCCATATGACATGTACTTCAGTTCATACACTCATGCTCCATCCATTCCATATGCTTCCACCTCCACCCATCGTCCTGGTCATTGGTAGGTGATCATTATCACCTCACCCCCTTATGACACATTTGTGTTCTTATGGTTCTTACACAACTATTTAAGAACCTTTCATCATACTCTATCATTCATCTAGCGAACCTCAATCATTTCTCGATGACGCGCTCTTGCTTATGCGGCTCATACTTGACTTCTTTGAGGGGTCTTACTACATGAGCCTATTCATTCACATAATGTGGGGCATCGTTAATATCCTCCCCTCATCCTATTTTCACCACCTTATCATATTCAATTATATTACATTTTCACTTATTCATTATGATACACTAATCTATTTCCACATTTGTTCTATTATCACCATTGCATTGCCTACGCACTACATGCTTTATTCATCTCATCAATCTCATTACATTATTTATTTAATTCATCATTCACCATACATATTATATCTACCATTACAAACATCATCATAAAAATTTATGTTCATAACATACAAAACAATACACATGCTAGATCAATAACCATACAACCATACGATATCCATTGAGTCACAATGGAAAAACATCTCAAATATAGATCTTGCATATATATCAAAAATAAGTGTCCATACACATATCAGTCATACAACTATCACTAGGGGCATGAACCCCTACATTATATACAATCATCACTATCATATCTCATCATCACTATTAATATCGTGTATCATGAGAGCCCTAGAAATAGATTCCTCGCCACCAACGCGACGCCACATTTCTGAGCCCAAAAATTCTCCGCCTTCCTACATAAAATCACAATCTCCATGTTCTTCTTTGAGAACTAAAATTGCAAATATACATATCATGAGAACACATCTTGGGCCAAGGGACCACCACTCTCGCCTCTCGGGCATGACCAGTCTCCTCATGTTCCTCGTCCCTCTCACTAAGCATCACTTGTGCATGCCATCGTTCTTATGGATACTTGGATTAAACATATGGGTGTGCTCACTTTGTAATATTTTCCACGTGCTCTAGTATCCCTCCACATAGCACATCGCTAAGCAAGCATGTTCCGCATCAATGTGTGGATCGATGTCTACTATAAGTGACCAATAGGTATTTCCTGTATACACAACATACAACCTCATGTTAGTCAACCAGGTATAAACCAACATCGACATTTTGTTAACTACGACATAAGCATACACAAATAATTACGATCTATCATTTCCATCGCTACTGATGTGTAGGGACATCTCCCTCACCCGCTCCTCCTACAGAAACTCCATGACACCTACAAACATTGGATACAAAAACAACCATCGATGCACTACCCAAAGACACTCAATAATCCTCCGTACACCCCGCATCATCTCCATCTATAATTGTTATCACTTTGGTTCTACCACATCTAACCCCGGTGGTATCAAATGCTCTACTATGGGCCCTAGTCTAGCACCTGCCCTCCTAGGGGCCCTAATATCTTGTAACCATATATATGGCTCTGGGGGCACGTCATGCGCCATGAAAAACTGTCATGATACCCTCTCCACTTGAAACAACTCGGCCACACCTGGAAATCATCCTCTAACAACATGGTCCTTTGAATATAATGCAACTTAGTCACATCCTTATGTCATCCCTCGTAATCCTGATATGGCCTCCAGATCACTGACTCTGGCCCCATCCTATCTATCAAGGATCTAAAACTATATGTGTCCATCTTCCTACCACGAATATGAACCCAACATCAATAAAATATCTCAAATTGATTCCACTCCCTCGTGGCCCCGCAGAACTTGCCTCAAGATGACTATATGACCATATAACCATAATGTAGCAGTGTGGTGGCCCCTATACCCCCATTATGCTCATCTTGCGTAAACCGATACAAATCCCTGTATAAATGGGCCAACACACACCACACCCACGTGTATCTCATCCCATCCTCCTCTATCCAATGACATATGTCATGCATATTATACAAGATGCCAACACCTCCTCCCTCCACTACTATACAAGATGTTATCACCACTGCAATGAAATTCTGAAACCACAGAACCCTAGACTACAATATTACATCCAAACTAATATGGGCCTCGGTTGGTACTTGGCCCCCATAAAATATCATCTATTTGAGCACATATGGTGCTCCATATCTACTACTTCCATAACTCGTACTTACTCTCCAACCACTGGTAATCACAGTATGCGATATACATCCTCCAGTGTCACCGTCATCTCCCTTATGGGCAACTAAAATGTGCAAGTATCGGACACCACCTATCACATAATACAGTCAACATGGGAATATTATGGGGCACATCCCCCATCCGTGCTATATGCCACAGGCCGGCATGGTCCATCACATCCCAATCATCGTCTGACAAACCCAATCCTAGTAATGTACTCAAGTTTCAACCACCATAGAACTTCCTCAAGTGAATATCCCTCTACATAATACTAACAACACAAATAAAAGCAACATTACAACACTTCCCACAATCAAATACGATAATTCAGCATACTAGAAACCCATTAGACCAAGGCACCTAGATGCATGACTAGGGTGCCCCATGCAGTAACACTAATGCCCGGATCTGGGTGCTCCAGTCCCATGGGTCACTAGTGCCCTCACCACTCTTGTTCGGGTCCCAAACACCGAGAAAATGAAAAACCCTAAATTTTAAAAAATTCAACTCAAATACCTAGTCCACCCTACATTTTTTGCAAAAATCATACACTTACCAACTCCACCATAGTACGCAACGCCACAACGGTCGCCACTCTCTCAAACCGACAGACGCAACGATCTCACTTGAGGCATCTCTACTCACTCCATACACACTCTCACACTCACGCAAAAGACAAATGAAGTGATAAGATACCCTTTCACTTTACTATTTATAGTCACTTTTCAATAATATTTTTACTATGGTCCATATTTCACGCTTATTACCACAACTAATACACACGACACCATTCCGCTCACATATGAGCGTTTTTACTCCGATTTACATCCCGTTTATGGAATTCTTTTAGAATTCTACCTACCACCATATTTTCCACATTTTACACACATTATATCTCCTTACCATTGTCTCCCACTTTCTGCATATGTGTTCTAACCTCTTACCATTACTTTCGGCTAAGAGTTCGTTCCTTTCAACACTCCCTCTTTCACCTGAAAGGGGGGGCATATTATTGGGGGTCCCCCTATAATTCCCCTTATGTCACCACATGCTCCGACATATTTAATCCAACACCTTGCAATTCATACCGTGAAATTTCATCATCAATCTCCCCTAATGACCTAATAAGGGGAAAAAATCATTTAACACCTCCCAAACACGATCACACACTATAACCTATCAATCTCCCCAATGACCTAACTTGGGGCAACAAGCAACTAAAAATATTTTTATGTGACATCTCATCCATTTTCTAGCAACTTTCCCCTAATGACCTAACCTAGGGGCAATTAGTGAAAAACCTCTCCATGAGTAACCAATCAAAAATAATCAATTAACCAATTGAAACCAACACATTCAAACCAGACCATTTAAATCCACGAATGGTATCTCGGATGACCTAACTTGGGAGTTACATTCACCATTTTATTCCCAGATGACCTAGCTTTGGATTTTATTCTATACTCCACGTTCACTTCCAAATGACCCAACTTGTGTTTGCTTTAGATGACCTAACATGGAATCCATCTCATTTTCTATCATGTTTTCTTCTGATGACCTAACATGGAATCCATCTCATTCTCTATCACATCCACTTACAAATGACCTTACATGGAAGCATTTGCATTGCGGCGACACCATGAAGCGAGGGAAAGAGTGCATTTCCCATTATCACCACTATATGGGTCAAATGTTTAATCAAAATCATTTGGATCCAAAATCACAACATTTTTATCTAAGTCTATTTCATAGCGGCTAGATCTTGAGGATGTAGTTAAAGTTTGGAGAATAACACACTTTTCTCCCGGACACTCTTCCTCTAGCGGCGGGATGCCCAAATCCTCCCATTATTCCATTCATATACAAGTGTTTGGGTTGGGAACTGATCACTCCCTACCCACCTATTCGTGATTAAATCATGTTTAAAATCACTAGTGACCCATCCTTTGGTCTTATTTCCGATTAGTCAAAGGCGTCATTGTTGTTTGTCTAGTTCAGTCATCATTTGTCTCTGCAGTTTTGGGAATCTTTTAGGGTGTCTTAGGTGTCATAATCTACTCAGTTGTCATATTTAGGTCTATGCTGGGGTTCCTAGGGTTGCACTGGGGTGCCTCGGTCTATGATTTTAGGCACCCGTGTCATCGTAATTTGTGGTCCTAATTTATTTGTTTGAGTTCGGTCCTAACAGTTACCCTGTGTATTCCCCTAGGTCATAGTCGGTAGTTTCGGGTCACTAGTGTGAAATTTGAGCAAGAGATCCCTATATAAACATAGAATACTCACTACATTATGGGTGGAAATCTCACTATCAAGGGCAGTTATCTACTAAGGCAAGGGACTGCATTTGGGCATGTTCTACATCTGCATCACACACAAGCATATGGGAAAAGGGTTGTATTATTTCCATTCCATCCACCATTTGCATGTACATCTAGTTATGCCCCTTATTACCATGCATTGGAGCTAGGGAACTCCAAGCACAAAATTGTACACACACACATAAAAATACATTGGGTCCGAAATGTAATGCAATACTTAGTCATAAGGCCACTAGTTTGGCAGTTAAGGTCAGCCCGACCTATTCATATGCATTTTTATTTTTTAGGAATTGATGCTTTGGATAGGGTTTTGAAGGTAACATTCATAGCGACGTAGGTGACATTATTGTGACACTTATGCGATAGGAGCGAATGTATTTTATAGATACTATGACACCACATAATTCAATTTTGAGCTTTTCTACAGGTGTACATTGCGTAGATATCGGACCGGGGTGTCTGGGGCGCCTCACTATCCTCTCAGTGCCTCGAGTATAGAAAAAATCAGATTCTGCCCTTCCCAAGGCCATTCAATCACAACTTACCTAGTTGATGTACCATCTCGCTATAGTCTAGTACATAGTGAGGTAAGTTAATTTAAGGTTAGTATCATATCCCTCCTATTTCCATTATTTCAATCCATTCAAATATTAAAGCAAAATATTTATATCTAGCACTTCAATATAGCACTTAGTTTCTATTTAGATTAACTTATAAAATAGCCATCAAATTCTATTTTTAGTTAATCACTAATTAAAAGAAATATATTTTGTATTTTCTAGAACAATAGTGCGTATAAAAGAAATGAATAAAAATTGCTTATAATCCTAATTAACAAATGTTATACAAATAAATAGTCGGATGTAACTATTTATCTATGCAACAGTATACTAAATATATTCTAATTTAAATACATATTTTTCCAATTAATAATTGTGGATTAAATCCTCAAACACACCTCATAGTCACAAGAAGAATTAGAAGCTTCTCAGAAGCTTTTCTTCCCCTAAAACTTCCCTAATGGAATTTAAGAGAGATTTAACAGAGATTAATTTAAATCTAATTTTGAATGCTTAAAACTATGCAAAAGCATCTTCCAGAATCACTTCCTTTGCAAATCTACAGAGTTAGGAAAGGAAGCTATCTATCTTACGAAATCTTTGCGAGAATAAAATGGTCTAACTATTCGATAAATAAAATGTTTTCTTCTTCTCTAGTTTATAATTGTGCATACATTCAGAAATATATGAAGAAAAGAAGAAACTCAACAACAACCCCCAACCTAGAATTACAGTGCAGAGGCAATTCCATTTGTGGTATCACTTTGTCCCCTCAATTATATTTTCCAATCTTTTGTGTCCACGTGAGTCCAAGGAGATGGGAATGTAGAGGAAGCAACAAGAAGAAAGTGTTAGAGCAATGACGAGCTTGATGGCATTCTGTTAATGCAGTAAAAGAGAGACAACGTAAGAGAACAGATCTTGGTTGTGAAATTTGGCGAGATTGTGGTAGCTTAACTTGGCAAGATACACAAATAATCTTCGGCCATTTGCTTCAGAAAAAAGCGATGGTTTTATAGAATGTTGGCTGGGAAATGGTCTAAGCCATTTGACAACAATGGGGTGCTACATCACAACATGAAGGGGCGTAAAACACTCAATCAACAATCACAAGTGGAAGAGGAGGTTAAGATGAATCAGTCAAGCTTAAAATAGATAAAATGATTAAGAAATGTGTTCTAAAAGTGAACTAAAGTGAAATAACACGCATGTAATTCACACATGAAGAGTTCTGGAAAATTCACACGGGACCACCGTGGGCTGTAGGGTAGTGGTTTTGTAACTATAGACCAAAACTATGGAAAATTGATGTGAGAAGCTACATAAAAGAAAGAAAATGGCTAAGTAAGGTAAACTAGGATACAAATATAATCTGTGAAGAGGTTAAGGAGCTCAAACACCTTTGAAAAAGACATGAATCATCATTGGGGGCTTTGAACCATTTTCTAACAATGTAGCACGTGAAAATTTGGGTGCGTACATATTGCCCCCTCGGAGAAGTATTTTAGCCATGAAGAGGTGTAAAACATAGAGTCCAAGTATGGTGTTCCGAAATGGGGAGTTAGAAGCTATACGACATGCCCATGCACCGAAACGTCACCATCCAAGATCCCATTACTCGTAAGACAAAAGAAAAACTCAAGTGCATATACAATGATATTGAAAAATAAACACTAAAATAAAACGACAAGAGGACTTACTGTTTGTGTGAGGTTAGAAGTATACCTGCGCCAACGCTCTAGCCTCTGCAAAGCATATACACTCAAAACAAAGTTAAAACAAAGCATATATATAACCAAACCATTCATTTTCAAATTCATTTGCACATATCTTCATTGTAATTTTTAAGCTCTAGATCACCCATCACCATTTTGAGCGAGATTATAGTCAAAATGATGAGTGTGACGATGCGATCATGGCCTCATGAGTGAGAGATTCAGCGGTGAAGACAAAGGTTAGTATTTTACATTTGTTTATTTGAAACCTAAAAATGTTAAATTTTAAAAATCTATACCTAGGGAGTTATTTTCAAAATTTCTTGTTTTAAAATGTTCCCTATGAGGTAGTCTAGGTGGGTCTACCTTTCATTTTATGTAAAAGGTCTATTTTTGTTTTTTTGAGTTTTTGGGTCAAAGGGAACGACTTGTCCATTCTCGACATGACCACCACCTCTGCGAAGGGTGGCGCTTACAAAAAGCGTTGCCCTATTCAGGGCGGAAATCATGGAACCTCCGTGCAATTACAAAATTGCTTCTCTGTAAAGTCGAAGGTTTTGTAATTTCGAGGCGAGAGCTATTTTGACCGAAAGTTAAACTTTTTTTGGATTTTGGGTTTCTTTATACTATTTTTGATGAGCTTATGTATTGAAATACATTGCTAATTTGATCTTTTTCTTGTTTTGTGAATGCAGAAAGAGTTATATGTTCACTTGGAGTGGGCAAGAGAGAGTGTGATTAGATTACATGCATTATTACTCGGCCTAACTCGGGATGAGAGGGATTTATTGCATCGGGCTAGGTTGTGGAGGATCTCTCAGGTGCCACACATAGCACTAGCCAGCCATATTCTATGTGACCTATTGTCTTATTGGGATGTCGACCAGAATACTTTTTGATTTCCTGGTGTTAAGGAGAGTGGACCATCACTCTCGAGGATGTCTACATGATTCTTGGTGTTCTTGTGATCGGATGATGGTTGACCTTGGAGAGTGCAGGGGCCATGGATAGATATAGATAGTGGGCATCCTATATAGGAGATGATGGGGTGTTAGAGGGTGCCAAGAAGGGTATGCATCCTCTATCTACTACCTCTCGCACCTATCCTTACCCTACGTAAATCCATTATTAGTATTCCGGATTCACGTATCCTTACCCTACGTAAATCCATTATTATTATGTGTGAGGTTAGAAGTATACTATTACGACAACGCTCTAGCCTTGCAAAGCATATACACTCAATTTTTTTTAAAACAAAGCATATATATAACCAAACCATTCATTTTCAAATTCATGAGCGTATATCTTCATTGTGATTTTAAGCTCTAGATCGCCCATCACCATTTTGAGCGAGATTATAGTCAAAATGATGAGTGTGACGATGCGATCATGGCCTTGCGAGTGAGAGATTCAGTGGTGAAGACAAAGGTTAGTATTTTACATTTGTTTATTTGAAACCTAAAAATGTTAAATTTAAAAAATCTATACCTTGGGAGTTATTTTCAAAATTTCTTGTTTTAAAATGTCCCTAGGAGGTAGTCTAGGTGGGTCACCTTTCATTTTATGTAAAAAGGTCTATTTTTGTCTTTTTTGAGTTTTTGGGTCAAAGGGAACGACTTGTCCATTTCGGGACACCACCACCACCCCCGCAAAGGGTGGCGCTTACAAAAGCGTTGCCCTATTCGTGGCGGAAATCATGGAACCTCCGTGGCAATTACAAAATTGCTTCTCTCGCAAAGTTGAAGGTTTTGTAATTTCGAGGCAAGAGCTATTTTGACCGAGTTAGACTATTTTTTTTGGATTTTGGGTTGCTTTATACTATTTTTGATGAGCTTATGTATTGAAATACATTGCTAATTTGATTTTTCTTGTTTTGTGAATTATGAGTTATATGTTCGCTAGAGTCAAGCGAGAGAGTGTGATTAGATTACATGCATTATTACTCGGCCTAACTCGGGATGAGAGGGATTTATTCATCGGGCTAGGTTGTGGAGGATCTCTCTCGGGTGCCTCAACATAGAAAAAGACTAGCTAGCCATATTTATGCATGACCTATTGTCTTATTGGGATGTCGACTCAAAATACTTTCTGATTTCACCGGTGTTAAGGGAGAGTGGACCATCACTCGAGGATGTCTACATGATTCTTGGTGTTCTTGTGATCGGATGATGGTTGATCTTGGAGAGTGCAGGGCCATGGATAGATATAGATAGTGGGCATCCTATATAGGAGATGATGGGGTGTTAGAGGGTGCGAAGGGTATGCATCCTCTATCTCGCTACCTCCGCACCTATCCTTACCCTATGTAAATCCATTATTAGTATTCCGGATTCACGTATCATTACCCTAACGTAAATCCATTATTATTATTTGTGTGAGGTTAGAAGTATATACTGCGCGCCAACGCTCTAGCCTTGCAAAGCATATACACTCAATTTTTTTAAAAACAAAGCATATATATAACCAAACCATTCATTTTCAAATTCATTTGCACATATCTTCATTGTGATTTTTGAGCTCTAGATCACCCATCACCATTTTGAGCGAGAGTATAGTCAAAATGATGAGTGTGACAATGCGATCATGGCCTCATGAGTGAGAGATCCAGCGGTGAAGACAAAGGTTAGTATTTTACATTTGTTTATTTGAAACCTAAAAATGTAAAATTTGAAAAATCTATACCTAGGGGGGTTATTTTCAAAATTTCTTGTGTTAAAATAACAGGTAGTCTAGGTGGGTCTACCTTTCATTTTATGTAAAAAGGTCTATTTTTGTCTTTTTTTGAGTTTTTGGGTCAAAGGGGATGGCTTGTCCATTCTCGGGACACCTACCACCACCCCGTGAAGGGTGGTGCTTTAAAGTGCGTTGCCCTATTGGGGCAAAAATCATGGAACCTCAGGGTGCAATTACAAAATTGCTTTCTCTGTAAAGTCAAAGGTTTTGTAATTTTGAGGCAGTAGAGCTATTTTGACTGAGTTAGACTTTTTTTTTGGATTTTGGGTTTTTTTATACTATTTTTGATGAGCTTATGTATTGAAATACATTGCTAACTTGCTCTTTTTCTTGTTTTGTGAATGCAGAAGGAGTTATATGTTAATGGAGCTGGAGTCAGAGAGAGTGTGATTAGATTACATGCATTATTACTCAACTAACTCGGGATGAGAGGGATTTATTGATCGGGCTAGGTTGTGGAGGATCTCTCAGTGCCTCACATACAAGCACTAGCCACCATATTCTATGTGACCTATTGTCTTATTGGGATGTCGACTGTAATACTTTCTGATTTCCTGGTGTTAAGGGAGAGTGGACCATCACTCTCGAGGATGTCTACAAGATTCTTGGTGTTCTTGTGATCGGATGATGGTTGACCTTGGAGAGTGCAAGAGGCCATGGATAGATATAGATAGTGGGCATCCTATATAGGAGATGATGGGGTGTTAGAGGGTGCCAAGAAGGGTATGCATCCTCTATCTCGCTACCTCTACACCTATCTTACCCTACGTAAATCCATTATTAGTATTTTGGATTCACGTTTGGTGGGAGACAAGGGTAGGGACAAGCTCTTATCATTGTTGGGCTTCGATCATTATGCAGATTGAGTAGACTTGGAGGATATTTTGGGGACCACATACCATGACTTGTACCGAGTTGTGAGGCTACAAGGGAAATCCCTGAGCCACCCTTCCTTAGTGATGTGCTTGAGTATATGAGCGGATCATCCCCTATCGAGGGGGTTGGCATATAGGATCCAGGGGCCATCAAGGCAATGAGGTGGAATACTTTGGCTCCTCTCATAAGAGCACATAGGCATGTTTCTTCCTTGACTATAGATTATTTTATTGCTAGACCGTATCAAGATATGATCGTGTTATGTGGTAGAAGGGGACTATCCTTATTGCTTGTGTCAAAGACTGCATAATTAGTTGACAAGTCCATGAGGGTGGAGGACCACCTTTTTCCAAAGTACCCTAACAATTTGGGTTACCCTATGATGATGTTATTCCTACAATATTTATTTTCTACCGAATCATTAAAGAGGATCGTGGAGGCCCTAAAGCCTACACGGTTGGACTATTGTAACACCCAGGATACCTATCAATGTGGATAAGGTACCAGTTCCAGAGTACCAACAGATCTCCTACAGATTGAGGTTACACCCACTCATAATAGGGAGGAGGAGGATGAGGCCCACATAGTGACATATACAAAGACCGAGGGGATGCCGATGAGGAGACGAGTGAGGAGGTCGAGCACTGAGGGGGTGATGAAGACAATAACTCAAAGTGGAGAGTCATAGGTGAGTTTTCAAAGGCTACTAGAGTGGAGGAGAAGGCAAAGAAGGAGACCCTTGTTTCTGAGGATCCCCTATCTCTCAAGAGGGGTGGCGATGAGGCATCATTGATGGGAAAGAGGGTTTCCTCAGAGAGAGGGGGTTGCACAGAGATGCCTATGGTGGCTTCACCACTACCCAGTACAGATGATCCTACTTGGATGCCTAGATATCCAAGTATGTAGATACTCTTCTCTCAACCTTGTTAGCTATAATTTGTTCATAAATTACACATTGTGTTTTTTTTTATTTTTAAATGTTTTCTAACTCTCGTTTCTTTTTCTTTTTTTTAGACACTAATTTAGGGCTAGTGAGATCTTATTTGTAGGATCTATGTTGATCCCTATGGGGAAGACTCGTGCAGAGCTATTGGAGGATTTGGGATAACCATTACAGGTTGGATGACATACTCGATGTGTTTGTGCCTCTTTGGAAGTCTCGTGGAGATATTGACTTCTCATAGGAAACAAATTTTGCATATGATATGGTGGGAGAGGATGGTGAGGTGGAGCCACTCACGCAACGAGGTGTGACTAGTGGTTGATCTCACGGTAACTCTCACCACTCGCTTCATTCACGACATCGATCTGCAACAGAGTCCTATCCGTGCACCATCTCAGGTTCCCATAGAGAGGGACATACCATTAAGCCTTTATTGCTTCGATGCCATTTTGTGAGGCATATATATGATGTATTGATGATTTTTTTCTCCTTGTGAGAATTTAGACCACACTTGTAGTTGTGATGACATTCAGACACATACTTGAATTATTATGATATATATAGATATCTCTTTTTGATTTGGTTATCCTTTGCATCATAGTTGACTTCATTTATGGTTTGCATCACATGTGTACTCTTAGATGTTTAGAACCTCTGATTTTTATATGCTTTTTAGATGTATGCTATGGATGATGATATGCTAACAAAATGATTTTTTTTTTGTTTTGTTTTATATGATGCTAATGCAAACACAATGTAATGTCGAAACTTTGGTTTTTAAAGCAATATTTCATACTTCTTGTTTTGTTGGAAAAATGTGATGAATGATTTGATAATAAAACGAACTCACTCGAATTCTAACCCCATGCAACTTAGTAAGACGTGAGGGCTCATCACCAAGAGCAAGAAGGTGAATTGTATGATTTTGATAGATGGAAATGGTGATAGAAAGAAAATATTTTGATAGAAATCCAATTAGAAACTTACAAACTTAACTCTACACACAATTTACTACACAGTCTAGAATGTGATTTTCTTGCAAGTTTATCTAGACTTAGACCCGTAGATGTCATCCTGGTTGACAAAATATGGTTTTAAGATTTTAACTCATTTGGAACATACACATCTAACTCAATTTCTTGGGATTTAAGATTTCAAAGCACTTTTTATTGAATGAATTGCTTACAACTTACTAACTTATTTGAAGAGACCCCCTATACCTTGCCCCATGCTACCAATAAGAAGCATGGGATCATCACCAAGGACAAGATATAGGTGAGTAAGGGAACTTCCTCCTTTCCCAACCTCACACTACCAATAAGAAGTGTGGGCTCATCACCGAAGATTGGTGGGGCAAGGAAGTGTAGTTTTATTTGTAAATGAAATATTTTTGCATTTATTTGATATGGCTTATAACATTTTTCTTTGTTTTTAACTTTGAGTTGTGCTTTTGGGAGGGAGATATTGCCCCTAGGCTCAACCCCATGCAACCAGTAAGATGTGAGGGCTCATCACCAAAGGCTAAGATAGGCGAATAAGCAATCCAGGTAAAATGTTTAGAATTCTTTTGCTACCAAAGAGGTTTTCTGGGAAAGATGTGTTTTCAAGAAGCTTCAAGATCAGACTATGGGAAAAGACACCTAAGATGGAAGAAAACTACAAGTAGAACCAAGTATGTAGGCCTTGGTAGGATTAATGTCAAAATTTTATCTTATCTTGTTGAACTGATGAAATGATCAGAAATGTTGATGATAATATTGCATATACTTTTAGAAATGTGATTGAATGTTTTGCCAATATTTTCAGATGTTTTTGAAAGTTGCTTGCAATATAATTCCTTGATTACAAATTTACAAAGTGATTTAGAAAATGAAATCCAATATGGATGCATGTAGTGTACATGTGGAAATGTAAATGGATCATGCGTAGTAACGTTTCAAGTGAAGTGAATTGATAGATTTTGTGAATTATTCACCCTCTAGAGTACACAGTGATATGCCCCATTCTTTTAGTCCTCCATGACTTGATATGGGTCCAACCATTTAGGTTTGCATTTCCTTCATTTGTTAATTTTCTTTTCTATCCAATTGTCAAGTCTCAATACCAAATCTCCAATGAATATCTCACATTCATATACCTTCTATTTTACTATCGGCACATCCAGTTAGCATAGGATATATGGTGCACCTTAGCTCGACTCGAGCTTCATCGAGGGTTTCTAGCTCGACGAGCCATGCCTTACAATATCCTTCTTCTCCTAAGATTCCTTGTAATGATATCCGGAGACTAGGTATCTCAACTTCAAGCGGTAAAATTGCTTCCAAACCGAATACTAAGGAATATGGGGTTGCCCCCATCGGCATTCTTACTAACATTCTATAGGCCCACAAGGCCGGAAATAGATTTAGATGCCAATCATGCTTATTCTCCTTAACAATTTTCAGGAGGATGGAATTTAACATCTTATTAGTTTCCTCAACCTATCCATTGGCCTCGAGGGTAGTATAGAGAGGTTGTGTGATGATTTATCTTGAATTTTTCACACAACTCATGCACCTCTTCATTTTTAAATGACGTGCCATTATCGGAGATAATGACCTGTGGGACCCCATACCATAGATGATTTGGTTCAAGATCAACTTTATAATTACAGACCCTAGAACGGTGGTAAGAGGCATGGACTAAAACCACTTCATGAAGTATTATATGGACGTACTTATGAAATTATGGCCATTCTTTGATGAGGGATTGAATTTCTATATCAAATCTAAGCCCTACATGGAAAAGGACCAAGGTGTTGCAGAATTGGTCAGAGCTTGGGAAGGTATATGAATCTTGTAAGAGAATTCCTAACACTTGTGACACTTGCGTATGTAATCTATCGCATCATTTTTAGGGTGGGACAGAAATAACCCATATGGTGTATCTTTCTAACGGTCACATGTCCTATAAAATGACCTCCACAGACCCCATTATGGGCTCCATAGAGGATCTTTTCAGATTCTTCCTCATCAACACACCTTAGCAGCATTTTGTCAAAATCTTTACGATAGAGAACTTGTTCGATAATTACGTAATTGGCGGCTATGATGCGTAGCCATCTTCTCTGCTGCGAAGTTGCTCCCTCAGGGTATGTGTGGTCCATAATAAAATTGATAATATCTAAATACCATGGACACACAATAATGGGAGGTTTGATTTCTTCATATTATATACACTTGTCGGGGAAACTCAAGTCTACTAACTCTCCGCCATCTAATGGGTTATCTTCCAACCAATCGGAAATGATTTTTCCTTTGACGGAATTTTGGTTGACATAAGTTAACTCGAATTCTCCCATTAATGTTATAAAGCGTCAAACCTTCTTGGACAAAGAACCATGTGTTATGAATGTCCAAAGACAATATGTTTTGACAATAACACATGTTTTTGGGTTAATCATGTAATGCCTTAACCTTTTTGTTGTAAATACTATAGCGAGGCATTCCTTTTTTGCCTACGTATAGCGTGCCTCTTAGTCTAAGCGAGTTGTATGACCTGATGAAGTAAATTGCACGTTCATGCTTGTCATCATCTTCTTGCACTAACATGCAGCTAATGAGACGTATGTTGCTCATGAGCACAATATGAGGGGCCGATCTGAATTGGGAGGCATGAGTGTGGGAGGTGAAAAAGGAATCATTTGACCGATTTAAATGCCTCGTGACACTCATCTTTCCAAACATTGCAGAAATCCTTCTTTAACAAATTATTTATCGATGAATGGAAAAGTTTAAATTAGGTATAATTATGTGGATAACACCAATCTTTATAATAAATGACATAATGTTTGATGATATGATGGTGGGACCATTTATATAACTACTCGATTTTCACCAGATCCACATCAATCCATCATGAAGAGATGATGTAATAACCCAACAACTTCCCTCCCATCACAAAAAATACACATTTTTCTAGATTTAATTGAACAATGTATTCGATGAGGTGAGAGAGGATAATATAAAGCACCTCGGGGTGATCACATCGCTTCTTGGCCTTAGCCAAAAGATTGTCAACATACGATTCCACAATATTGTGAATAAGATCATGGAATATATAGGTCATTTCCCATTGGTAGGTAGCACCAATGTTCTTAAGACTCGAATGACATGACCACGTAACAATAGGTACCCCAAGGAGTAGTGAAAGTGGTCTTTGTCTAATCCTCCTTAGAGATCCTAATCTGATTGTAACCCAAGAAACCATCCATGAGTGATAACAACTCATATCCATTTGTTGTGTCCACAATGACATCAATGGAAGGTAATGAGAAATCATCCTTGGGACACACTTTTTTATGTCCCAAAATCAATGCATATTCGAATTTTCCCATTCTTTTTTAGAATAGGGACTATGTTTGATACCCACATTGAATAATCTACAGGTTTGATGAATCCCACATGTAGGAGTTTCATAATCTCTTCTTTGACCATCAGAGCCACCTTTGGCTTCATAGGTCTTGAATTTTATTTGATGGGCTTGGCGTCAGGTTTTGTTATGAGGTTATGGACTGCAATGTGGGGAGAAATTCTCATCATCTCTTTATAGATGAATGTGAAGGCTTTTGAATTTTCCTTGATAACCTTTGTATGAATTTCCACTTCTTCTCGGAGTTAAAGAAGAACCAAGTTTTAATATCTTAGGATCTTCCTTCATCCCGATATTTATATTGATAGTCCCTTCAATTAAAGAGGCATTGTCTTCTTCAAAATTGGGCGGGGTTAGAGGTAGTTATAGTTCTCCTTCCTCCTCTACTTCATATATCTCAAGGCCTTCCAATGAGGAAGGACCCATCGTGTGATCTCCAAAATAGGAGGAAGAGTGAGGTATGAGAGTAAAACCCCTCTTATGATGTGCAGGATGAAGGTCAGTGTACACATTAAGGTAACCTAGTATAGCTTCGTAATTATCTCGTGTAATCTACAATGGAAAGCTCATTTTCAATTTCAACATATGCTAGAATTGGATTGGTAGGCATTTTTATAATTAGGATCTCACCATATTGAAACAAAGAATTCAATATCTTCAAAATTTCCATTTGGACAAAAGTGAGACACAAAGGCAGTAGCCTATGGAATAAGTTAAAAGGTTTTGTTCATGTAGGATGGATTCAATGGATATGAAGTCAAAACCCTTGCTTAGGTTAAGCATGACAGTCTTATAGAGCTGTAAGTGTTTTGCTCTAGTCTCGTAAACTTTTAAAACTTGGTTGGCGACTAGTTGGGAATCACCCAAAACTCTAATATTGCAAGCACCCATTCTCTTGGCTACAATGAGACCAAGAAGAAGGTCCTCATACTCGGCACCATTATTAGTGCAAATGAAATTTAGCTTGAAGGAAAAAGGAATAACCTTCCCTTCCGAGGAAGTGAGGATCACACCTACCCTAACACCAAAATGACACTTCACTCCATCATAGTTGAGCATCCAATAGTTTCTAGGGAAGATTTATGTTTGATCATTTCTAGTATCTTCTTCCTCCACTTTTGAGACCTCAACCATGAAAATCTCATCGGTTGGGAGAGAGACAATTCCGAGCATGTCCTATGCCCAAGGAGTCAAAGGGAGGAGAATAGGAAAATCATTCTCTAATAACTCGACAATCTTAGCCATGGTTTCGTTGATACTATCTCAACAATAATAGTTTCATCTTTGACTACAAGAACCCCTTCGATTAAACCGATAGTTTCTAATTCCATTGTGGGAATCAAATTTGACTCTAGCGTTGTGTCTTTAGGTGTGTTTAGTTATTTGTGGGGAGCTCAAACTCAGTATGTACCATGATTTTCTTCTTTAAGTTGGCTAGGTGAATATCAAAAGGCTTTGGGTCACCCTGAGTGACAAAGACTTTCCCCAAATGTAGGAATCTAACTTCCTAGAACAACTTGGAAGGTATTTCCTTCAAATGATGGATCAAAGGCCGACCAAGAATCATATTACAGTTGGTCTCCTTTTTTATAATATAAAAATCGGCTAGTAGTGTCTTGGGCTTGAGAGTAATTGATAACACTATTGTCTCCTATAAACATTTCTTTGAGATCGTTATAGCCTCTCGCCGTATTTCTATTTGAGGAACAATTGATTTCCCCGTAGCCTAACTTTTAGAGGAATGAAAAGGGGACAATATTCATAGCTGCCCCATCATCAACCATTGCACGTTTAACGTAATTGTTATAGATCCAGACATGTAAATACATTTTTGGATCACCTCTCAGGTGTCATCTTAGAATCAATGGGCATCTTAGTGATGTAGAAAACAAATCCAACATATCTTTCATGTTTCCTAGGAGGATAGATGTAAAAGTCCATGTGGTTAATTTATGTTTCTAGTAGAGGGGTAACATTAAGCAAGTGACCAAGATCCGATGCTTCTAATAAAACAACTCGATGAATAGAGGATTTATTTAAAAATCTAAGAAGGAGATGTGAGAAAAGGTCTTGGTTAAATTTGTAATCAAATCATATGCCCCTATCGGCCTCGAAATGCATCAAGTGTCATATGAAAGATGGGTAGATGGGAATAGGCTGCATTGAGTAATCACGGGTTCTTGTAGTTTCATTAATTTCAGGTTTAGTATCCAATTCAACGAGACCCATGATCTTAGTTTGTTGTTGATTGTCCAACGGAGGTCCTACCAAGTGGGTTTGAAGAAGTAGAAGCTTCGTGGTCATTGTTTCCCACTGGGTTACCCTTGTTTGTACCTAGGGGTTTAATTTTCCATTGTTAGGACATATAGGAAGAGGGTCACTAAAGATCCTAAGAGGAGTGTTTTGAGGGGAAATAGGTCCCATGCAAGTATTCTACATTGGCGTCGTGGGATGTGCCAAAACAATCTCAATGAAGAGTTGCCTTTGGTCCTCTAGTAGGCACTGTATAAACTTGTTACAGTCACTAAAAGTTTTGGTATCATGCCCTCAGACCCTATGGAAACCACAATAAAAATCAAGATCATAATCATGAGGTATTTGATTTGCTTTTGTTCTTGCATCTAAATTTCTGGTTTTTGTTTAACTGTTGATTGTTATAGTTAAAGTTTGGAGGCCTTTGCCCTTGGTTTTGATATTGATTTTGATACCTATTTGGGTATGATTAGGTGTTGGGCCTGAACTTGTTGTAGAGGTGGAGGATGGTTGAAATCCACCACATTGATGGAAGGAGTAAAATTTTTACTCCTTTGATTGTTTTGTTTGCATTGTTATTGACATTGTTTGTGTTTCAAGGGTTAATAACATTCAGCTTCTTGGATTGATCGGTTACGCATCATCTATCAGTAACTCCATTAATTCTTATTAAGGACCTTAGGTCCTTAATTGTTGTTGGAAATGATGTTGTAATTTGAATTACCCTAGGAGGGAGTTATTAATTTCCCATTTGAGCCGTAGGTCTTTCGATCGCAATCTATTGCTACCGATCAATGCGAAGAGCACCATCGACTACCTCCTCGTAGATCCTAAGGGGTAACTTTGGAATTATTCCTTTATTTCCCAGGTTGTTGGTAGAAATTTTCTTGTGGACAAATTGGTGGGTTTCAAGCCAACGCTATGGGAATCTAAGTCCCTCTACTTGAACGGTGCAGCTTCCATATGTGCATGCATGAAAAAGTGGATTTCAATGGTGGCCTTTCGACCAAAGATCCAACAGGGGCACTCCATTGACCCTGTGGCAAAGCTAGTAATTTCTCACTAGAGAAGAAATTTTCTGAGAAGGGGAAAGGGAGTGAGAATGGAGGTAGGAGAAACTAATGTTGCAAGTAGAATATCAGATGCCCACACACATTAATTAGAAATTTCATTCACATGCATTTATAGTTAGAAGAAAAATAAATCCGCAGGAGAAGCTACAAGACCAAATGAAATTCATTAGTCACAAAGTACCAATAAATCCTCAATCAAAGAGGCAAAAATTCCTTCTTTTATTATTGAAGCTCGAGCAGAGTTTGTACATAGCTTGAGAATGGAAGAAATTCAAGAGAGAAAGAAGATAGAAGAAATATGGCATTTTTCTGTCTTTTCCAGGTACATAGCACTCTGGTATTTTTCAAAATCAACCACCAACCCTTTGGAATGGCTCTGAGGAGCCATTATATCCTTTTCCAAAATGGTTATAATATTTATAAATCATTTACGCCTCTTCAAATTCCTCCATTGTGAAGAAAACGCTCATGGTGGGTTAAAAACCAGATCTTGCAACGCGAACGTTACATTTGATTTTCTAGTTTGAATATAGACCATTTGATTTTCTCATATAACTTTGAAATTGGGCTGTCCACGTGGTAGGAAGACATTGGAGTGGGTACAGGGGAAAAATTTCACATTTTGTGATTTTTCGTGAGATTTGGCAATTTGGAACAAATTGGCCTGCAGCCCCGCTTTGAATTTTCAACTTAGACACATGGCATGTTCTAATTGGAAATGGGATCGCGGCCCTTTTCTCAAAATTTAAACCTTTTTTGGAAAAAAGAATCAAAAATAAAGTTCCTCTACTAACCCGCTCTTCCGCTTTGAATTTTCAACGGCGGGCTCGAGACTCAGTGAGCCATGGAGCATTCTAGAACTTTTAGTTCGCTTTTGGAAATTTGGGTAAATTTCCAAAAGTGCCCCAATGGCCCGCTCATCCACTTTGACTTTTCAATGGTGGGATTTGCCTTTGATTTTTTCCCTATGGGCTTCTTCTCTGACTTTTTCCTTTTAAAGCTTGATCGGGGCTACGGGTCACTTTTTAACTTTTCACCTTTTTTGCAAAGAGGCTCAAAAACACAAATTCCCCGATGGCCCGCTCATCCACTTTGACTTTTCAATGAGGCTTTACCTCTCCAATGACTCGACCACGTGGTAATCTGGTGCTGATTTGGTAATTGGCCCTTTTTGCCCCACCTTCGGAATTGCGCCGTTGCGACACATGGAGCCATCCACTAAGACTTCCATACTTAGCCGATTTTACCTTCATTTTGTACCTGGGACACATGGAAATCCTACGCTTAATTGAATACTATCCCTTGGACCCTACCCCTGGAGTTGTGCCATTGTGACACGTGGAGCCATCCACTAAGCCTTCCATACTTAGTTGATTTTACCTTTATTTTGTACCTAGGACACGTGGAAAGCCCGTGCTTAATTGAAGATTGTCCCTTGGACCTTGCCCCTAGAGTTGTGTCATTGCAACACGTGGTTGCTTCCGCTGGATTTTGAAATATGACCAAACCGCATCCAATCAGAGAGACACGTATCCAATCGAGAGAGACACGTATCACTTGGGGATGCTGAGCAAAATTTAACAGGAAGGAAAATGACCATCGTTCCCGACTGTGGGAAAAATACTCAGAGGAAGAGAACTTCATCATTTTGAGTCCAATTTTTAATTTCCTTCGCGATCTGAAGGCATGGAGGCAAAACAATGATTTGACAACCCAGGCCATAGAACAAATAAACAATTTCAATCAAAAATGGAGGTTGCAAAGAGGATATTTCATGCACAAACCGGGAAATGGAGGATTTCTAAAAATGAGCAAAACAGAGGTTTAAATAGCTCTAGGGCATGACTTTTGCTAATTTCTTGAATCTCTAACTTGGCTTAAACACCAACGAAGGGCATGAGCTCAATTTTTTTGAATTTGTCTATGAAAACGTACAGAGCAGTTTTTAGGAGACAACACCAATTAAGGGAATGAAGGAATAGATCACAAAGCTCCGTCTGATCCATATTGGGAGCACTCATCGAAGAGTAGAGGACCTGCCACCATCTCTAAATGAAGTGGACAATGATTCATTATGCTCTTGCTTTATGTGGAGGAATTCCCTAATTCTTGTTCTTAGCAACTTTTTCATGTCAAATTCCTTAATGAACTTGGATACGAGTTTCTTAAAGGAGTGTATGGAGGCTTTAGGTATCCTGTAATACCAATCGAGAGTAATTACTTCAATATTATTAGGGAAGATCTTCGCTACAACTACATCTCATGGGAACAACTCTCAAACGATAGTTGCATATTCCTTGATATGTGCATTTAGATCCCCCTCCCCTTTAAAATTTGGTAAGTCAGGAAGCGATCGCAAAATAATTACACTTCGTATGGTAAAGTCCAAGGGCTCCTTAAGATATTCAACATACACTCCCAATGCGTAGGACTCTACTATGGATGACCCCGATGCAGAGGTGGAGTAGGCATATGGGGCGACGATATGGTGCAACGTAAACATTTGGAGAGGTATAAGGCATCCTTGGGCGTGTGTATATGAACCAAGAAAATAATACGTGTCCCCATACGATGATTAGGAATACATGTGAACATATGGGGAGCACTACTCGATATGGAGTGGGAGGCATGAAACTAGGGAACTCCGCATCACCGGTTGGGACGACATTTGAGAATGCACTTCCAACTAGTGCATATTGGGGGTATTAGTACGAGGTGTGAGGGAGCATACCCAATGTTACCGATCCAGTTGAGGAGATTGTACGTACCCAAAATTGTAAGGTACTATACCACCGAAATGATGTTACACATGCCCTAATGATGATACAGGTCACCTCGTAAGGTGTTCGGAATCCAGGAAAGCTCGCCAAGTGTATGTTAGCATCCCAAGCACCTTGTCTAAGCTTTGTGTACTTTACTTTATCCTCTGCCTTTCTTTTTCTAGCTTTTTTGACCTTCAGTGATGAAACCGCCGCCCTGCTCGGGGCGGCGGTCTTTCATGCATTTTCCAGACGTTCTTTTGATCGCGACTTGCATAATTTTTCAACATTTACCAGCTTTTCTCAACCGCCTTAGCTTGTATTAATGTTTTATGTTCCCTGGAATAGTGTTTCTTCATTGTTTAATGGTAAAAGAGTTCTAATAGGAATTACCTTTGGGTGAATGTGAAATCTATAAATAGCCATCTTGTTTTCAAGCAAATGGCCCCTCAACTTCTCATTTCCATTATTTAGTCTTTCAATTTCTTGCTTAGAACTCATTTTGTTTTCATGTTTGCATCCATGTTAGTTTTCCTTTGTTGTTAGAAGCCATTCGATCTTCTTACTTGATCTTGTTCATGGTTGTTCATACAAATTAGTTTAGAGTAGAGTAGTGTCATTTGTAGATTGAATTCATTAGACTTGAGGTTGTGTTCTTCACGGAAGGTAGATTATAGAATCTTCGGTACACTTGTGTTGTATTCCCGCAATAAATCCCGCTAGGAATTGCATATGCCAAGCTCGTCACTTGTGTTGTCCCTCTCCTACTCACATTATATTCGGTCTATATCCAAACCTCTGCCATTGTTCAAATACCTTATTCTCGCTGATGCTAGCATATACACGCTCTTCCGGATTCACATGAACACGAAGGAACGAGGAGATCATTTTGAGGGGACAAAATCATACACCACCGGATTCACCACTATTCTACAAATTCCGTGTTCTATCTCACAAAGTTCTAGTTAAAACATATTAAATATAGTGAAATATTTCATTTCAGTTAAATTTATTTTTGATATTTCCAGGAAGTCATGGGGATTGATAGTTTCTTAGAAAACTATGATTTATTCCTCACTTCGAGGTAGGATCGAGAACCTTTCAATTAAGTTAATCACCTATCTAGTTATTTAGGATAAACTCACAACTACACAGCAAATATGCTACTCGCATTTGTTATTAGGCTACCTTGCTTGTTTTAATTTGTTATTAGATTAGTTGTCATTTTCAATATATTATATTAGTTGCTCTTTCAATTGTATTAAAAATTCTATCAAAAATACAAAAATAGAGGAATATATATATATATATATATATGTTGTATATATATATCTTGCATAATTAGCTTATTTTGTTTCATATATAAGTTTATATTGATCTTATTTTGTTTTAAGTTTATATTGATCTTGACAATCACGGGACCTAGGACGCCTGTGGAATACATTTTGAGCTAATCGTGCCTCAACCCAATCTTGTTGTAGCATTAACTAACATAGACCAAAATCTCATAATTCAGAGTCTTTCGAACAACAACAGACCTACAAGAAATCAACACATAGCTAAGAGGATTAAATATAGAAGATGATAAAGCACACACATTCTGGTCAAATCAGCCAAATTATAGACTGCCTTGATAGATATCTATATGACTGTAGAAGGACTGAAAGAGAGCAAACATTCAATTGTGATCCACTAGTCCCACAAATGCCACACGGAGACCTCCTCATTGATATGACACTAGCTTACGTATCCAAGTCACAAACAACTGTTAGGTAATCCTGAGAAAATCGTGCAACTTCTAGTTCTAAACATAGATGCCAAAAAGGCATATGATTTACCGGATACTCGGAATCAGGGGTTGACTCTTCATATGACCATAGGAGGTCCATAAAGCAACCACGAACTTACGGTTGTGATCCATAGGTCCCACAACCCAACGGGCCTACAAATCAATCAAATATTGACACTAGCTTGCGAACACTGGTGTTTAGGTCCTCTCCACTTCCACCAAACATCATCACACAACTATCATTATTAAACGTAGTAGCTAACCAAGCTAAATATTTCTGGACTAGACCAGAGAATCATCCATAAAACACCAAAAGATCCACTACACATTTAGCCATTCCATTTTCATGACCTTGTCAGAGATATATATGAAGCACCCATAGGTCATCTTCCATGTATCCCATAACCCATAGATCGGATCACGACAGAGCTCGATATTGATTGGAGCCTTCGAGTAACTATCCTCACCAAACGATCTATCACAACGGTTCATGTTAGGAGGGCCTTCTTTGCCTTGGATTCACAGATTCCATTATTGCATGTCAAAGACATAAGATTACCTAACTAGTTTATCTACACCCCATGTGTATTCCATCCCCACCAGATGTCTCAAAGCATGACCTCGGGAGGTTAGGTGCGAGGGAGAGTTACTTGTAGATTCCCATGCTTGCATGTCACTTTTCCATCATAAACAATTGGTGAACCCGACGTGAAATGAACATGCAACCTTTTGATTCAGAGTCAAATTTCTACTTGTTTTTCTAATTAGTATACTTTTTGTCTTTTCCACCTCATTAGCCTTCACATCAGCTTCACCAATGAAATTGGTGAACCCGCGTGAAACAAACTATACTCCTCTTTCTATTTTCATTTCTTTAATCCACCTTCACTCTTTCCCATTATTCTGCGGGTATTCATATACCCCCTGAATATGTTGGGATACGATATATATGGAAGACCTCTCCTAGGTCTTTAAAGCATACTACGATCAATTAAATAGACAACCATCACCTTCGCTCTCAAAGCATGGGGTGACAATTATTCAACTAACCAATTTTCAACTCAAACTCCACCTCAAAGGATTAGATATAGTTCTTCTTTCCAAATAGAGGAGTTGGATCAGCTCTACCAAACGCAACAACTATAGCCTTCGTGCTCAAACAACATGATGCTCACTAGAGAATCTAGTTCATCTCCTCGGGTGTTGTTTAGACCACAAATTAGAGACAATCAGATCCATATCTATTTTTAGATGACGAATACTTAGAATGTTATGCGAGGGGTGAACAACGCTCTCAAAATATGTACCCACCTATAGGAGGTTTACAAACACAACCCGAGGTCTCGTTCCAAGAAAACACCCCCATTCCTCCACCTATAGGAAATTCCCTCGGTGAAACTTGGTAGGGCACCGATCAATTCATAGCATGGTACCATATGCCTATACAAGCTCAAGATATACAACAAATGCCACTAAGAAAAATATCGTGTCTTCACCAAACGAGGTCATCTTAGCCTTAGTTGAGAAGGTTAGAGGGTTAGAACTTTCTCAAGTAAGTCAAAATTCACAGTTCATGCAGGAAGGAATTTCCAATCCTCCATATCATCCCAACCAAGTAGACCTCCTCACAGGAAGATGCACGTTGGGCATGCCTCCTCAGTATTTACAACAAACACCAACTAGAACCACGTTTTCAAACACCGCTCCAGTTGAGAGTATGATACCTCCCGGCTTAGCACAAAACAATCCATTCCTAAGCAATGCTCATCCATACTTAAACATGTATTCCAAATCACCACAGGGAGATATGTTCTCTTCTCCCGACATGTTTGCTCAACCACAGGGATTTCCTTATGCCCCTGCAAATACATATGCTATGCCATATCAACAACCCATTCCACCTCCACCCCCTCAACAGGCACCATCAATGGTCGAAACCTATGCGATAGGGACTTATTCAAAATATTTGAAAGAACCTTTAGACTTCACTATACGAAGCGTCATGCTTCCAAGACCTCTCCCCGATCTACCCAAGTACAAAGTGGAGGGAGACCCGAATGCTCATATTAAGGCCTATGTCATAGCCATTCAAGAACTGCTCCCTTGGGATGTAGTTGTTGCTAAAATATTCCCCAAAAATTTAGAGGGTATCGCCCTCGATTGGTATTACAGAATACCTGAAGCCTCAATACATTTATTTAAACAACTCGTTTCATAATTCATCAAGGCATTCAACATGAACAAATTATTGAGAATAGGAATTAGGGAATTCTTGCATATCAAACAAGAACACAATGAATCATTGCTCATTTCATCCAAAGATGGCGTACGGTCCTCTATTCTTCAAAGCAAATGCTCCAAACATAGATCAAATGGAACTATGCAATTTATTCCTTCATTCTCTTAGTAGAGAGATAAAGTAAGAAGTTCCCACTAAGGACTTATGATGAAGTGCTCGAGAGCGCTCTCCGAATAGATCAAGCTACAATAGACATCGGTCGTAAAACACATGGAACAAATGGGAGGTTAATCATCCCTAGCCAAAACACTATGACTTATCCTACTACTACAGAAATGCCAATCAAGGACCTAAAATCCTTAACAAAAACCACGGAGTGACAACAGATGGAGTGACTGACCAAACTAAAAGAGCAAACGTTGTGAATATTCCACCACCAGGTTAACAATCAACAAAACAAAAATTTTACCCAACAATCAACGCGGTGGATTTTAATCATCCCCAACAACAAAACAACAACAACAATGTCAAATCCAAACACAGGGTCCAAATCAAAACTCAACTGGATATCAAAACCAAAACCAAAGGCAACAAACATAAAAGTTTAATCCTAATAGTCAACAGTTTAATTAGAGTTTTAGACCACAACACGTGTCAAACCAACAACCTAGGAATTATAATCCCAACTCATATTGTGGTTTCCACAAAATTTGAGGCCATGACACTAGGACTTGCCGCAATTACAATAAGTTCATGCAACGTTTGCCAGAAGAACAAAGACAACTCTTCATAGATATGTTCTTAATGATTCTGTGACACCTATGCCAAATACTTTCATAGGGGTAGTTTCCCCTCAAAATGCACCTCTTAAGATCTTCAATGATCCACTTCCAAATCACAATAACAATAATAAATTAAATCCAAATGGGATGAACAAAGGTGTAATGACAGGAAATAACGATCATGAAGCCTCAACTTCACTAAATCCACCTATCGCACCGCAATTAGGAAATCAGCCACGAACCAAGATAGTTGGTCTAGTAGAGTTAGATACTGAGCTACACGTAGAAGCCATAACAAGAACACGAGAATATTCTTCTCAACCAAATCCAATCTATCCACTAGAACCAGATAACATTCAACAAACGTTGGTAAAACCCGTGGGTGCTTATGATTTAATTAATGACTTAACAAAGACCTTCTCTCACATCTCCTTTTTGGACTTGTTGAAAAAATTTCCTGCCCATAGGGCTGCTCTTTTAGAAGCACTGGGTCTAGGTCATTTAATTAACATCACTCCACCTCCCGAGACACAAGTAAACCATACAGACTTCAATATCCACCCTCCAGGGCAACTAGATAGGGATACCGAGTTTATATTTGACATAAAAAATGCCAACAGATGCTAAAATTACACGTAGAGGTGATCGACCTTACATTTACGGTGTGGGTTTACAATAATTACATTAAACACGTAATGGTTGACAATGGGGCTACAGTTAACATTGTCCCCTTCTCTTTCCTTCAAAAGTTAGGATATGGAGAAACAAACTGTTCCACAAAAATAAATACGCTAAGAGGTTATGATAGCCTTAAGGCTACTTCAATTGGGACTATAATATTACCGGTCACCTTAGGACCCAAGACAATCCTCATCGAGTTTTATATCATAGATCAGGAAACCAACTATAATATGATCCTCGTTCGACCATGGATACATCGCATGAAAGCAATCCCTTCTACGTTATTCCAGGAAATAAGATTCTTACACCTAGGAAAGATATTTGTAGTAAAAGGTGACACGAAATGATTTGACATACACCTAGCAAACTCAAGAAAAGACCGGGCATTCACTCCGAGTTTGAACTACCAACAAACCAACTTAACAAACCAATCGACTCAAAACCGGAAGAAAAATTAATACCTACAACAAAACTAGAAATTATGAACCTAGTCAAGGGCATCCTAGCCCTCAAGGATGAAGCTAACGTTGTAGAAATAATGTCATTAGGAACTACTGCAAAAATTATCGAATTACTGGAACAAGATCTACCAATTTTATTATCATTTTATTCCATAGGTATGGGATGTACCCTAGGATTTGGTTCTCTTCTAGCAGAGGAACTTTGCATGGTAGAAGTAATCGAAATGTAAGAAAGCAGACGCAAAGAATGTCCCAACATCCATTTTTCCTAGTAAATATTAGACTCTCCACTTTGATGGAGATAAATGTTGCTATGGAGCCAGGGCAAGTGTGATCTTTACTTCCCCGAGGGAAAGATCTTACCTTTTTGCTTTTAAGTTAAACTTTGAATGTACAAACAATGGTGCCGAGTATGAAGCCCTCCTCCTAGGCCTCATCATAGCCAAAAGGATCGGTGTTAATAACATCAGAGTGTTAGGAGACTCATAATTAGTTGCAAACCAAGTCTCTGAAGTATATGAGACTAGAGCTGAGCACTTACAGATCTATAAAACAACGGTATTAGATCTAAGCAAAGGATTCAACTTCATATCCATTGAGGCAATCCCATGAGAATAGAACCTTCTCACAAATTCAATAGCAACCTCAGCTTTGCGTTTTACCCCAAGTAATGAGTTGGAAGATACAAGTTTCAAGGTATCACTTCGTACTAAACCATTGGTAAAGAAAATATCAACAAACCCTCTTCTAACACATATAGTTGAGAATGAATCTTCTATCTTACATCATGTTGACAATGATAAAGTCACTCTCGAATATCTAAATGCCTATGTAGAGCTACACCTTGCTCACCCTATAGTTGATCTTTCCCTAATACCACACTCCTCTTCCTACTTTGGAAATCCCACGGTAGAGTCTCCTCCACAGAAGGATCTCGATATCTATGAGATAGAAAATGGAGAAAGCTTGGAACTACCTCCAGCCCCACCTGAATTTGAAGAAGGTAACACTTCTTTGATAGAAGAAACCATTGACATAAACATTGGAATGAAGGAAGAACCAAGAATTTTAAAGTTAGGATCCTCGTTAACTCTGGAAGAAATAGAAATACACACCCAAATCCTCAAAAAACATCAAAAGGCTTTTGCATTTAATTATAAAGAAATGACGGGTATCGCACCACAAGTTGTAGTACATAATCTCGTCACTAAACTAGATGCAAAGCCAATTAAACAGAAGTCAAGACCAATGAAGCCAAAAGTGGCTCTCATGGTAAAAGAGGAAGTAATAAAACTTCTCCAAGTAGGATTCATCAAACCCGTTGACTATTCACAATGGGTATCTAATATCATTCATGTCCTCAAAAATAATGGGAAGATACGCATTTGTATAGACTTTTAGGATATTAACAAAGCTTGTCCCAAGGATGATTTCCCATTACCATCCATTGACGTTATCGTTGATGCAACAACTGGATTTGAACTACTATCCCTCATGGATGGGTTCTCAGGGTACAATCAGATTAAAATATCTAAACAAGATCAAGCTAAAACCACATTTATAACTCCCTAGGGAACTTATTGTTATGTTGTCATGCCATTTAGTCTTAAGAATGATGGCGCTATGTATCAATAGGAAATGACTTATATATTCCACGATCTTATCCAAAAATTGTGGAATCATATGTGGATGACTTTTTGGCCAAGGCCAAGAAACGCTGTGATCATCCGGAAGTGCTCCGTATCATCCTCTCATGACTAATTGAGTATAGTGTCACATTAAACCCAGAGAAGTGCGTGTTCGGTGTAACAGGAGGAAAACTTATAGGATACATTATATCTTCATGAGGGATTGATGTTGATCCGGCCAAAATACGAGGCTATTCTCGAAATGATCCCACTTTGACGACGAGTCGGAATCGGGTCATTCCTTGAGAAACTCAATGCAATCGAAGGTTCATCCCAGATTTAAGCTTTTCCATTCATCCAATCAACAATCTACTCAAGAAAGATTATAGTGTCGATTGGATTGAAGATTGCAATGAGGCCTTCGAAGTAGTTAAGCACTTCTTGTTGTCACCACCCATGCTAATGCCTCCCAAGCTAGACCGCCCTTTGATCCTATACTCACGAGCCACTCATGTCTCATTGGCACGTATCTTTGGCTCAAGAAGACAATGACAAATGAGAACGCATGATCTATTTCATTAGTCAAACGTTGCTCGATTATGAAACACGTTACACATAGGCAAAGAGAGAATGCCTTGCCATAATTTTTGCAACAAAACGTTTGAGACATTACATGTTAAACTAGGAAACAAGGGTCATTATAAAGACATGCCATTTACAAAGATTTCTCACACAAGGATCTTTATCTAAAAAAGTGGCTATTTCATAACCCTTATGGGAGAATTTGAATTAACATTCTTAAACCAAAAATATGTTAAAGGAAAAATCATTGCAGATCAAGTTACCTAACAATCCACTAGATGGGGGCGAGCTGGTAGATCTAGACTTTCCCAATGAGTGTGTATACTTTGTGAAACTAGACCCCCATTTCTACATGTCCCTGGTATATTGATATCATCAATTTTATCATGGAACATACAAACCTGGAAGGTGCCACGTCACAACAAATAAGGTGGTTACGCATTATTACCGCTAAATATGTTGTTTTAGACCAAGTACTCTATCGTAGAGCCTTCGACGACATGCTTCTACAATGTGTCGACATAGAAGAATCCAAGAGGATTCTTCATGAATCCCACAGTGGGATATGTGGGGGCCACTTCGGTGGTCATGCCACCACTCACAAAATACATTGGATGGGCTACTTTTGGCCCATTCTCAAACATGATGCAGTGGAATTTGTACGTAAGTGCCACAAATGTCAAGAATTCTCTCACGAGATTCACATGCCAGCACAATCCCTGCAACCAATAGCGACTCCGTGGCCCTTCTCCACATGGGGTCTAGACTTGATAGGGAAATTCTCTCCCTCATCAACCGATGGCCATAATTTTATAATCACAGCCACATAATATTTTACCAAATGGGTGGAGGCCATGCCTCTCACCACCGTACCAAGTTCGGTGATTGCCAAATTCATTTTGAACCAAATTATCTGTAGGTATGGTGTCCCACAAGTCATTATCTTAGATAATGGCACATCCTTTAAGAATGACGAGGTTCGTGAGCTATGTAGCAAGTTCAAGATAAACCATCACACGGCCTCTCTTTACTACCCTCAAGCCAATGGGCAGGCTGAAGCAACAAACAAAATGTTGAAAGCTATTCTCCTCAAAACAGTCAAGGAGAACAAATGAGATTGGCATTTAAAATTATATCCGGCCTTGTGGGCCCACCGAACCTCAATAAGAACACCAACATGAGAAACTCCTTTCTCGCTGGTATTCGGGAGAGGAAGCAATTCTCCAACTTGAGGTTGAAATACCCAGTCTCCGCATCTCATTACAAGGGATCCTGGATGAAGAAGCTTACAAGGAGGCATGCCTCTCTCAACTAGAAAGCCTTGACGAGGCTAGGTTAAATGATGAACAACGACACGCAGCCTATCTTTGCCGACCGAATGTGCCGACAAAGTATAACAAAAAGTCTATAAGCAAGAAATATATGAAGGAGATATAGTTTTAAGACTAGACATTTGGATCGATAAGAAAACCGGTGAAGGATGAAAGTTCTGGCCCAAATGGTTGTGCCCATACCGATTCATGAAGGACTACAGAAACTATGCGTATCTCTTGTGCACACTAGAAGGTGAGGAATTTGGTGAAATTGTTAATTCCTTGCACCTTAAGTGGTTTTACGCATAAAACATCAAAGTCATTGCTAGTACATTATAGCTACCTACATTGCATTAGTCTTTTAGCTACTTCATTTTGTCCATCTCGTAAAAATGACAGTTCAGGAGATTACTCTTAAAAAATTGTTACAAATTTATGAAGATATTGGCAAAAATATTCATATCACATCTCTTCAAACATCATCAAATATTTTCAAATCTTCTCATCAATTTCGATAAACAAACATTGACAGAAACCATACCAAGACCTGCATACTTGGCTTTTCTCTTTCTTTCTACTAGGTAAAGTTGTCCTTGCCTACTGGTCCTGCATTCGGAAGCTTCTTGGTGTCACATCTATCCCTCTTAAAATATCTTGGAACGAAAGGATATCCCAAAGTCTTAGATTAGAAATGTCAAAATCAAATGAAATCAAAAGCACCAAGCAAACAAAATATTTTATTTTACACACTTCTTTGCCCCATCAACCTTCGGTGATAAGCCCACATCTCTTACCAGTGATGTGAGGTTGGGAAAGGAAAGAAGTGCCCTTACTCACATGTATCTTGCCTTTGGTGACAAACCCATGCTTCTTACTAGTGGCGTGAGGCAGGGTGTGGGGGGTCCAGTCACACAAACTAACAAATCTTGGTATGCTAAAAAAACAAAAGTCAAATTCTATTAAGAAAAAGCAAATATCCAAATATCCAAATTCCAAAGAGATCAAATCCTCAAAACCATTTTGTCAACCAGTTGCCATTCATGAATCTAAGTCTAGATAAACTGAAAATTAAGTGGCCTTCTAAGCTTAGTAGTAGTTCGAGTAGGGTATGTGTGCAGGTCCAAATTTGGTTCTTGTTCTTGGTTTGTTTGTCTCTCATCACTCCATTCAATCAAACTCATACAACTTGTGCCCTTCCTAATTCTTGGTGTTGAGCCCTTGCGTCTTACTAGTTGCATGGATTTGGGATTGGGGCAAGTTCATCTCTTTATCACTATGCATTCATCACGTTTTTCCAATATAATAAGGAATCACAAACATTTCCCAAAGAGTTCAAAAGTTTAGTACTACCATATGTTAGTATCATCTCATATCAACACTGCAAAAACATATAGAGTAAAACATTTTATTTACTATCATTTGTTGTCCATTGCATACATTCTGGAAACATGAAAAGAAAATATTCTAAAAACATCTAAAAACACATTTAGAAAATGAGTCACAAAATTCAAGATACCAAGAGTTTAGATCCAAAGATATATATATATATATAATCAGGTTTCATGTACAATGCCATCATGCACTAGGCATGGTCAAAATGCTCAATGAGCCCGGAAAGTACAAAAATACTCGTATAAACAACCTAACAAAGGTCACTACAAAAATATCCAAGTGGCCTCTCAATCCCTATGGGATCCCTCAGAAGGCACATGATCACGTCTAGGACTCGGCTACGCCGGCGCTCCGATATAGCACTAAGGGCTCGCGGTCCGAATGGTAGCTGTAGTCTTGATATGAGAGTGGCTCCTCCTCATTAGGTGCTCTACAGTCCTATACCCAACTATCTTATTATGGAGGGAAGTCACCATCTTGGCCACGTGCTAGACAGGGGCAAAAACATTGGTATGCCTACCGAGGCCATTGTGAGGCTCTCTCCTTGATCCACGGATAGCTCGGCATGAGTCTTCTCGTTTGGAGCATCAGGGTATCGCACATACCCGACAAATCAAGTCTCGCCACTCATCAGTGGTCTCTACAAGAAAAGGAGAAAACAAATTAGAAAATAATCAAAAGGTGAAACCAAGGATGAACAAAAAGAGAGGTAACAACTAAGGCAATTCTAGCTAAAATAAATATCAAAAGAAGAGTGACAACTCACTCGAGATCTCTGGGCCTCCAAGAAGGATCTCTAGGATCCGCGCCTACCACGAACACCACCACCGACCGGTGTCCCCGTCTCCCCCATGTCCTGGGACAACATGGCGTCCTGCCACAGACTCATCCTCTCTGCCTAGGTCTTGAGAAAGTAACTCCTCTGAGACTAGAGTCACCCTCTCCGTGCTCTACTCTACCCTCTCAGCCTGTAGGATCTCCTGAGTGTCATGCCACTTGGGATCACTATCCTCTTCCCCACCCGACTCACTAATCTCCATGTCCTTGGTCTCCTCCTCCTCTCTCCCTGTGAACTCCTCAGACTCGGAGTATATATCAATGGGATCATCACTGCTATGGGCAGGATCGACGACAATCCGAAGTGAAGGTGCCTGAGGAGCACCGACTCTCTCTCGAGCGCGTACCACCCTCCTGTCTGCAATAGGGATGCCAAGAGTAACAACAGTCTAACCTCAGCCTCTGGACCTGCCCCCTAGCCTCCCGAACTAATCTCGAACACCGGCACCACACGGGGAAGCAAGCCAACGATGTAAGCAAGGCCAAACTACTAAGGCACTCAATCAAAGGGGTGTGTCTCTACCTTCCCCATCCTGTCCACAAGCTACCCTGTAGTAGAGTAGGAAATCAAACTAAAGGTCTCCTCACCCATAACCCCGCCATGGTCCGATAAGGTGTGGCCTCCATATCCTCGGTAGTTAGGGAAGCAACATTACACTCGGTGGGGTGCTCTAAGCATCGTCATCTCGTCCATCTAGCTGCCCTCACAACCCCAGGATCCTCCACCTCTGTGCCTCTCCCATAAGGGATAATGCGCTCATAGACCCAGCTCATAACTAAGGTCGGATGGCTCAGCGATTGTCCCTGTAATCGAACCACCCTATATAAGTCGTGATAGGTGGTCCCAAGTATATCGGCTCCCCAAGCATAAATCCGACCATGTGCCTCAATCAGGTGTGATGATGGGGGGCCACAAGCAGAACAAAGTATCCCCTCCCTTGTCCCTGATTAATCTCGAGGCAAGGATGCCCATAATGTCCTAACGGATCGAGAGGGATGGGCAAGCTAGGAATAGTAACAGACCTTCACCCCTTCTTCAAACCAAAGTGGAGACAATCTGCGTCTCCCATATAGGTGGCCCACCGAGTCACTTGAGCTCGGATACGCGTATCAAATGAAAGTCTCCTCCCAATAATTAGAACTCCCAAAATGTGGTAGACGTCCTCTAGGGTGATGGTCCACTCACCCCTAACACTGGAATGGGAAGGGAAGGTCTGTTCCGATCTGCATCCCAATAAGAAAATAAGTCACATAGTACGTGGATCGGCAGTGCAACGTGGGGGACCCGTGCGATCCTTAATATACCTACCCTCTGGAGAGTATCCTTCTCAGCCTGAGAGATAGCATCTAACACTGCTGGAAGCCAATCACTCTCCCTCTCTCGGCTCCATCTAATGTACTCTTCCTTCTTCTACAAAACACCCAAAAACACGCAAAAAGAAGCAAGTTAGTATCAAGATTGCATTAGAAAAATCATTAAAGCAAGTAGGAATACTATAAATGCAAAAATAAACTCAAAATAGTGTTGTTTTAACACTCTGTAGAGGACCACCACCCGAGCATGGCGACGGTCCCGTAACCATTGCCTACTGCCGCTTAGGCAGTGATCTGTCCCATGACTACAAATGGGTTGCATGCCCTAAAAATGCTCAAAAACATAAAATTTGACCATTTTAGCTAAAACAAAAGCCTACCCATTAGGCCCCCCCTAAGAGACACATTTAAAACTAACATTTCTACAAATGATCCCCCTAAGACAGCTTTTCATCATTTTAACATTTTGGGTGCAAAAACGTTAAATCAAGAAGAACTAACCTGGGATCTCGCGGGTCAAGGTTCTGCTCGCGGAGGCATGATCACTATCTCGATACGAATGTTTCGACTATACTCTCGTTGAAAACCGTCACCATGGGTCCCAGAGCTCAAAAACTATCAAATCGACACATGCAAATGAATAGGAAAATAAGCCCGTTATATATATATATATATATATATATATATATATATATATATATATGGTGTTTTGACTCATTTTGAATGCCCCTTTCGCAAGTTTAGAGCGCCGACGGAGGTAAGTTATTATCCCTGCGCAAATGGTAACTCCTCATTTCATACTAATTTAGTATTTATTTTTTGATTTATTTTATCTATCTGTACTTGAGTCCTCTTTCCATTTTGCAGGTAGCGGGAACTCAGATGGTGACATTTCGACACACGGGCATGTCAGGTATAATTTCTAGCTTCCCATTTTGGGACCGCCATACTCAGACCCACCATTTTATGCCTCTTCATGGTTAAAATGCTTCTCCGAGGGGGCAATATACGTACCAAAAATTGTAGGGTATCTTGTATTGCCAAACGATGTTACACATGCCCCAATGATGATATAGGTCACCTCGCAAGGTGTTCGGAATCCAGGAAAGCTTGCCAAGTGTATGTTAGCATCCCAAGCACCTTGTCTAAGCTTTGTGTACTTTGTTTTATCCTCTACCTTTCTTTTTCTAGCATTTTTGACCTTCAGTGATGAAACCGCTACCCTGCTAGGGCAGCGGTCCTGTAACCGCCGCCCTGCTCAGGGCGGCGGTCCTTCATGCATTTTCCAAAGCATGTTCTTTTGATCGCGACTTATGT
Organism: Taxus wallichiana var. yunnanensis; assembly: GCA_018340775.1. Lineage (NCBI taxonomy): Eukaryota > Viridiplantae > Streptophyta > Pinopsida > Cupressales > Taxaceae > Taxus > Taxus wallichiana. The sequence goes on from CM031235.1 coordinate 898,225,758, forward strand.
AATTTTTCAACATTTACCAACTTTTCTCAACCACCTTAGCTTGTATTAATGTTTTATGTTCCCTGGAATAGTGTTTCTTCATTGTTTAATGGTAAAAGAGTTCTAATAGGAATTACCTTTGGGTGAATGTGAAATCTATAAATAGCCAACTTGTTTTCAAGCAAATGGCCCCTCAACTTCTCATTTCCATTGTTTAGTCTTTCAATTTCTTACTTAGAACTCATTTTGATTTCATGTTTGCATCCATGCTAGTTTTCCTTTACTGTTAGAAGCCATTCGATCTTCTTGCTTTAGTCTTGTTCATTGTTGTTCATATAAATTAGTTTAGAGTAGAGTAGTGTCATTTGTAGATTGAATCCATTAGAGTTGTAGGTTGTGTTCTTCACAGAAGGTAGATTCTAGAATCTCTCGGTACACTTGTGTTGTATTCCCATGCAATAAATCCCACTAGGAATTGCATATGCCAAGCTCTGTCACTTGCATTGTCCCTCTCCTACTCACATTATATTCGGTCTATATCCAAAGCTGTCATTGTTCAAATACCTTCTTCTGTTGATGCTAGCATATACACGCTCTTTTGGATTCACGTGAACACAAAGGAATGAGGAGATCATTCTGAGGGGACAAAATCATACACCACTTGGATTTGCCACCATGTTTCGCAAATTCTAGGTTCTATCTATCAAAGTTCTAGTTAAAACATATCAAATAGAGTAGTGAAATATTTTATTTCAGTTAAATTTTATTTTGATATTGCTGTAGGGAAGGCTGTGGGGATTGATAGTTTCTTAGAAAACTATGATTCATTCCTCACTTCTGAGGTAGGATCGAGAATCTTTCAATTAAGTTAATCAGCTATCTAGTTATTTAGGATAAACTCACAACTACACAGGCAAATAGCTGCACTGAGCTACCTTGCTTGTTTTAATTTGTTATTAGATTAGTTGTCATTTTCTGAATATATTAGATTAGTTTCTCTTTCAATTCTATTAAAAATTCTATCAAAAATACAAAAATAGAGGAATATATATATATATATATATATATATATATATATATATGTTGTAGATATATCTTACATAATTAGTTTATTTTGTTTCAGTTAAGTTTATATTGATCTTGTATGACAATCATGGGACCTAGGGAGCCCAGGGAATACATTTTTGAGCCAATCATGCCTCAACCCAATCTTGTTGTAGCATTAACTGACATAGACCAAAATCTCATAATTCAGGTCTTCCGAACAACAACAGACCTACAAGAAATCAACACACAGCTAAGAGGATTAAACATAGAAGACGACAAAGCACACACGTTCTGGTCAAATCAGCCAAATTATAGACTGCCTTGATAGATATCCATATGACTATAGAAGGACCTAAAAGAGAGCAAACATTCGGTTGTGATCCACTAGTCCCATAACCAGATGCAGGAGACCTCCTCATTGATATAGACACTAGCTTACGTATCCAAGTTACCAAAACATCTATTAGGTAATCCAAGAAAATCGTATAACTTCTAGTTCTAAACGTAGAGGCCAAAAAGGCATACGATTACTAGATACTCTGGAATTAGGGTTGACTCTTCATATGACCATAGGAGGTCCACAACAACCACAAACTTATGGTTGTGATCCACAGGTCCCACAACCCAACGAGCCTACAAATCAATCAAATATTGACACATTGCAAATGTTGGTGTTTAGGTCCTCTCCACTCCCACCAGACATCATCACACAACTATCATTATTAAACGTAGCAACTAACCAAGCTAAAGATTTCTGGACTAGACTAGAGAATTGTCCATAAAACACCAAAAGATCCACTACACATTTAGCCATTCCATTTTCATGACCTTGTTAGGAGATATATACGAAGCACCCATAGGTCATCTTCCACATATCCCACAACCCATAGATCGGATCACAGAAGAGCTCAATATTGATTGGAGCCTTTGAGAAGCTATCCTCACCGAACAATCTATCACACCGGTTCAGGTTAGGAGGGCCTTCTTTGCCTTGGATTCATAGATTCCATTATTACGTGTTGAAGACATAAGATTACCTAACTAGTTTATCTATACCCCACGTGTATTCCATCCCCACCAGTTGTCTCGACATGAACTTAGGAGGTCGGGTGCGAGGAAGAGTTACTTGTAGATTCCCATACTCACATGTCACTTTTCCATCGTACTAAGATCTCTAGGGCTAGGAATACTGTGTAAACCAGAGGAGGATTTGGCATTCAGAGGTACTGGGCCAAAGTTTTATGGATGATGGAGAATCCTTCCTTTCCCAGCAGAAGATGAGGCATGAGTAGCCTGGGAGAGTTCTAACTCTCTAACCCGATCCACCAATGTCGAGATGAAATCACATAGTGATGGTATGGTGTTCAGTTTTAGCATATGTTTTTGAACCTTATTAGGTTGTAAAGGAGTGTGATATCTTGCTATGAACTGTTCATTGTTTGGCCACCCTCATTAGAAATGTTTTTATTGTGGGAGGGGTAGAGGTGTTATTCTGAAGTAAGACATCAACATATCCTTTCATCCTATTTAGATATTGGTCCATGTTATTGAAAGACTCTTGGCTTCAAGTGAATCATACCATGAGCTCATCATGAGAAGATAGGTAGGAAGTGAAGGGATCAACCTGCATGTTGATTTGAGGTATAGATAAGACTCGTAGATTGAAACCTTGTTCTCCAGTGACAGTCATATTGTTTGAATTGGAGAATTTAGGTTGATCAATTTCCTCAATTCTCACAGACAATCCATTGTTAGCACCTTGTGGAAGAGGAATGTAGGGTGAAGGTAGATTGGAAGAATAATTTTCAATCCATCCTAATAATGAGGGTGACTATGGTATGCTTATTTGGCGGTAATAAGTCTCTAGACCCAAAATGGGCCTATCGCAGTCTTGTCCCGACATATTGGGGGGATATATAAATACCCAAAAAATAATGGGAGAGGGAGAAGATGGATGAAAGAAATGGAAATGAAAAGAGACTAGCTCTTCACATCGGTTTCACCTATTTGTATAGTTGAAAATCGACACACGACCTTGATTGCACTCTACCTCTCGAGTTCATGTCGGACAACCAATGTAGAATGAGTGGATGGTTGTGGGTAGAGAAATATAGCATATATGTGAAACGTGGGGAAATAGAGTGAATGTAGTGAAAATTTTTATCAAGGTAATATAATGTCCTCAACGCACAATATTGGGATCTTCTCATCAAGGGAAAGAAAGGCCCTTTTAACCTAAATGGGTCTAATGGATGGGTCGGTAAGAATAGCCACACAAAGACTCCAATCAATATTGAGATTTGTGGAAATCCTCTCTATTGGTTGTGGGATACGTGGAAAACCAATGAGTGCCTCGTAATGATGTCTAGAAAAAGTCATGGAATAAATTAGAGAGGCACGGTTCCACTAGCTATATGGGAAGTTAGTTGGTTCAGTGCAAAACGTGAGGGCTCGATGAGCTTCTTCATTCAAAATGTTTAGTTGTATGATAATGTCTAGTGGAAATGGGGATTTCCTAAATACTAGTGTACCTAATCTAGTGTCTAATACTAATTAGTTTTCGGGCCCGATTTGTTGGATCTGATCACAATCAGTAAACTCTCTCTAGTCATGGTCCTTGTATGGTCATATGTGTTTGATCTAGACTCTATTCTTTGGGGGCAGTCCAATATTCGTAAGCCTTATCGACCTCGATGTTTAAAATGTTGAGTTGTGCAATGTGATTAGAGTACCATGATGGTTTTGAGGACAAGCATACACGGTCCAATATCTATGTTTGTGGGAATTATGGGCCCATTTGGTTGAGGGATCCATTGATCATAACCATATGTTCATTCTTGTTGTGGTCCAGAATTTTCATGTATGTATTTAATCTACGAAAAATAAATAACAAACCAATCTAAGTAAATGAAAGCTACACTATGTTTTTGTATTTTTGATATAAAATAAATAAAGCAATACAAAACAATTAATCTAATTAAAAGAAATTTTTGTATTTTCTAGAATAACAATTCCATACAGAATAAATGAAGAAATAAATTGCTTCTAATCCTAATTAACAAATCCTATACAAATAAATATCTGGATGTAGCTATTTATCTGTGCAACAATGTACTAAATCTATTCTAATTTAAATGAATATTTTTCCAATTAATAATTGTGGATTAAATCCTCAAACACACCTCAGAGTCACGGGAAGAATTAGAAGCTTCTCAGAAGATTTTCTTCCCCTAAAACTTCCTAGTGGAATTTAAGAGGGATTTAACAAAGACTAATTTGAATCTAATTTTGAATGCTTAAAACTATGCAAAATCTTCTTCTAGAATCACTTCCTTTGCAAATCTACAGAGATAGGCAAGGAAGTTATCTATCCTAAGAAAGCTTTGCAGAAGAAAATGGTCTAACTATTTGCAATAAATAAAATTATTTCTTCTACTCTAGTTGATAATTGTGCGTACATTCAAAAATAAATGAAGAAATGAAGAAACAACCCTCAACCGGAATTATACTATAGAGGCAATGTTAGTTGTGGTATCACTTTGTCCCCTTAGTTATCTTTTCTAATATTTTGTGTCCATGTGAGTCCAGGAACTAGGAATGCAAATGAAGAAACAAAGAAGAAAGTAGTGCAGCAATGGTAGCTTGATGTCAGTCTAGTTGTAATACAGGTAGAAGAAAGACAATGCAAGAGAATAGAGCTTGGTTGTGTAATTTCTAGCAAGATTGTGGCAGCTCAACTAAGAAAGATACACAAATAATCTCCAGCCATTTTCTTTAGAAGAAGCGATGGTTTTATAGAAGGTTGGATGGGAAATGATCTAAGCCATTTAGTAGAAATGGGGTGCCACATCACATCATGAAGGGGCAATAAAACACTTAATCAAAAATCACAAGTGGAAGAGGAGGTTGATACTGAATTAGTCAAGCTTAAAATCAGCTAAAATGATTGAGAAACGTGTTCTAAAAGTGAATTGAAGTGAAGCAACACACGTGTAATTCACACATGAAGAGTTTTGGAAAATTTGCACAGTATCACCACCCTTCACATGGTGGTGGTTATAAAACCTCCACCTAAATAGGGTGGTGGTTACGAACCACCACCTAGGTAGGGCGGCGGTTTTGTAACTATAGGCCAAAACTAAGGAAAAATTGATGCGGGAAGCTGCATAAAAGAAGGAAATGGATAAATAAGGTAAACTAGGCTACAAATATAAGTTGCAAAGAGGTTAAGGAGCTCGAACACATTAAGAAAAGACATGAATCATCATTGGGGGCTTTGAACTATTTTCTGACAATGTATCATGTGCAAATTTGGGTGCGTCACAGAACCACTGTGTACATCGAAAATGTTGCACTTCCAATGGTGACGTGAATGCTCCACATAGTAAGCAAGATATCAAATCACAAAATGAGAATCAAGTATGAAATAAACATGGTTTGTCCTTCTCATAGATAAAAATAAGAGGTACATATAGGAATGTTGTGTAACTCATGTGCATGACACGTGGACACAACCCTAACTAACCCTAATGACCTATGATCTCACTAAGTAAGATTACTAACCATATATGGTGGAAAATACGTCAAATGATGATGACAGAAAGTCATATACACCAACCCCTCCCTTCATCAAAGCTGAGGTAGAGATCATGGAAAGTCATAACTGGAAGAGAACTCCCCTATATAACTAAGAAATATGTGTTAATGGGGCCTAGAAACTAAATCCTGATAAGGTACCCATGTACAAACAAAAATATTTCTAGAAAAGAAGAAGAGGAGAAGGGAAATGGGTCCCAAAACTAGACCTGATGAGGTACCCATGTACAATAAGGATCTCAAGTAATGGAGGAAAACCACGAAGGAAAAACATCCACTTACAAGAGATAAAAGACACCCTAAACAACCTAATAAATATGTGTCAAATGAGTCCCGAAACTAAAGGCCTTATAAGGTACTCATGTACAAACTGTAATCTTTCTACAAGAAGAGAAGAGATGAAGAAACATTATCCAACCTCTCAAGATGAAGAACTTATCGAAGACCACCTTGTATCAATTGAAGAAGAAGATCCCTGAATTGATAAGGTGTGGTTCCTATCCAAGGAACAATGCTTCATATGTGAGGTGGAAGGGCCAACTACTCCATGAATGGATGGTGAATCGAAGGAGTCGGAAGAAGGAAGATGGAACATCTTGTAGTTTTATAGAAGATTGCTCGATGTCTGATGAGTTCTTAATCAAAGTACTTGTTCACTAAATTTTTGTACTAGACCAGAAGTAGGTGGATGAAGAAGTAACTCCCCGATATATGGTAGATGATAAGTGGATTGTGGAGATGGGTCCCCATCACTATAGTAATCAACCAAGCTAGAAGAGAAGTTATCATCATCAGAAGTAAGATTAGAAATATCATCAAGTCCAGGTGAATCAGATGAATAATATGAAGGAGCAACAAAGTGAGAAAATTAGTAAAGTCGAGTTTGATGATCAACTATACCAAATACAATGATAGTGTCACTATGTACCTTTCTCAAATAAATAGAACCCAGAGTGAACTCAACCCGCTTTCCTTGACTAAGATGAGAAATATGATACATTGAAAGGAGATTAGTTGAAAGTGAAGGAACACCAAGCGCATTGTTCAAAGTTCCACAATTCACTTCAACAGATCCTCTCCTAAAAACTGGTGTAGAAGTGTCATCACCGAGCCAAATAGAAGACATGTCACATGGCTTTAATGAAGAAAAATCAATGTCGACGATTTCATATGATGAGATGCACTCGAATCAATCACCCATGTAGGAGTAGGTGACACAATTGTAACTAAATATCTTTCCTTTGTTTTCTCCTTAGTTTATTCTTTTTCTTTTTCTTTCACTTTCCCCTTTCCATTGTCTTTTTCCTTAGAAATTTCATGTGTTGATGATGAAGATGGCTTACGAGAATCGGGAATTCCTATGTTCTTATCAAGAAGACTCGTGAGGAGGTCAATATTATTCTTCAAACACTTTCTTCATCATGTCTGCTAGTGTAGTACCCACATTTGCATCATTCTTTAGGAGATTTAGAACTAGAAGAGGAAGTGGAAAATTTTATTTGGTGGTGAATCGGTCCTTTTATTTTCATCATCCTTGTTTTTTTTATTCTCCTTTGAAACCCTTGGTTTTCATGAACAAAAATGAGAGCATGGGATTTTGTGTATCTTAGAGTACCCATTTAAATTAGCTTATCCTATTCTCTAGTCAAATCAACAACAAACTCATCGAAGGAGGTCATAGTCAAACTTGCACCAATTTCTCTTTTTGTAGCATGGAAGGTTGAGACAAAGACAAAATAGTCGGGACCAAGTTTTGAAAGGACAAAAATTATGAGTTGTGAGTTCTTTTTATCAATTCCACAAATTTTCAATTACAATCTAAGAGATTTGAGTTTGGTGAAAAATTTATAGAGAGTTTCAAAATTGCTAGGGCCGAGATTAATCAACTCATTTTCCATTTCAAGCCCTTTCATTTCATCTTGTTTCCCAAAATGTTTTTAATGAAATCCAAAAATTACTTGGGTGATTTGGTTGTGTTAATATGAAATCAAAATTGTGGTGATACTGAGAAAGACACAAAAGGCCAAAGGCTTCATCAATTAAATCAAACCTTTTTTCTTTCTCGCATCATATTTAGGTTCAACTTGAAATCCCATAGTTATCTGATAAAGTTTTTTATTTTCTCAAAGTGAGAAATACAAAATCTAAAAATTCATGATAGTTAGATGGGGCAAGAGAAAAGAAAACATTAAGATCCATAGTAGATAAAAGTGAGCAAAGAAAATAGAAGAAAGAAAGGAACCACACAAAATAAATACCCCTTTGATTGCGGTACTTTATAAGTAGTGAGTTGATTATACCCAATTGTTTGTGAAACATGATACGATTAGTCACTCAACTTGTAATCGGTGATATATTGCACAAGCACAGAGACCACAATATGATTAGTCATGCACAACAAAATAAGTAAACAAGCACAAAAGAGAGCAAGAAGGAAAAGAAGGTTCTCTTGCCGCAAGGTCAGAATGATGCGTTCACTAACCCGCAAGTGAAGAAGAGTGATTACAATGTGAAAAAGGGATAAAAATGAGTCAAAGGACCTCTCAGGATGCAATAAGGGCTCCCATAAGGTAGAAAAATGCTAAGAGGGATGCTACACACTCCAAAAAATAATTAGTAGAAAAAATCATCAATAACACTATAAAATCATACTTTGAATTTCTCATATTAGTCTAATTGTGATTAAAAGGAAAAAAGTGTGACAACGTTAAATAAATGATAATATTAGCTACTAATTGAATTAAATAAGGAGATAATTAAAAATTAATCAACCCCTAAAAAATGTTAGATCTTAACTATTGAAATTGAAATAAGCCACCCCTAAATTTAATTAAGGCTTATAATAAAACACCTAATTAAATGGAGAAACCACCTTGAATTAAGTTAGATCCTATTGATTAACTAAAATAGAAATTATTCTAGTGTAATCTAATGTTATAGAAGCAATAAAATGACTGAATAAATGACACAATAAAATCTTTAAAAAATACCTTTGAAGCAAACTAAGCTAGAAAATATGAAACCCTAATGTGAAGGGTTAAGAAAAGCCTTACTTGATTCAATGATATTACGGAACTATGTCGCGAGTGTAGACCGGGTGAGTAGGAGGAGAAAACCATCATACATGAGCCCTAGAAAGTGTATATATGGATTGTATGGATAAACACTGGGCACCTAGAGAGGGATAGGGGTGCTCGTGGGTGCTCTAGTATGAGATATGGGCAGCATGGTGCTGTAAAAACGGGTAGGAAACCTCCTTTGGAGTGTCGCTAGATGTTTTCCTATGTTCTCTTCCTATTGTGTGAATGTTGCTGCACTTTTCTAGATGTCCCTGTAAACCTGCAATGAAGAATCACCTACAAAACCCCAAACAAAGCATCAAAACCCTAAAAAAATGCATATGAAGGGGTCAAAATGTCCTTAGCTACCAAATAGATGGACTTATCATTGAGCACTACACTACATATCAGACCTAATGTACTTTTAGGTGTGTGGGTGTAATTGTGCCCTAGGTTTCTCTTGTGTCAGTTGTACTTTGTGAAGTAGTGAGAAAATAACTAGATGTAGAATGTAATAAATGTGTGTGTGGAAACAATAGACTCCCCTCCTATGAAGTGTGAAGAAGAATAACCATCCTTATGTGTCTTGTGATATATCTAGATGGATGTAAATGTATTTTTTAGATTCCTTTGATAGATGCAACCTTAGGTGGTGATAGTAAATGCCTAGTGCTTGGTCCCTCATTATGATCACATAAATTTATAGTTATATGGTTCTCTTGTTCTAATTTCATAATTAACCCCAAAAAGGAAAACCACCAAAAATATAGAAAGATCAAACAACTAAAAAGTTCCCAAAGGGTGATAATAAAGTGCAAAGAGGATCGGGGGTGCCGAGAGGGGACCAAGGCACTGGACGCCTCGGTCTAGATGGGTGCCCCTATCAAAAATAGGAAAAATACATAATGACAATACATCTTTGGGCAAGTGCGGGTGAAATATTAAAATTAATGACAGTAAAGCAACGTAAAATGGCCAAAGACATGGGTTAATTATACTCTTTTCACTTAAGAACAATATGAATAGTAGTATGAGACCGGGACTAAATAATGACTCAAAGAGCATGATTTTGTGTTTACACCTACAAACCTAATTTTAAACCCATTTACTTTAAAAGCACCGACCCACCTTACTTAAAAATTACCCACTTAATGTATTAAACACTTCCTTAAATAAAATATTGACCATGTTGTTTTAAAAAGAAACACCGCTAATAAAATTTAAACAAAACTATGTTTTAAGAAAAGAGAGAGCAGGTAAAATAATGAAAAGAGGCTCGGTCAATGAGGGGAGGATATAAAGGAAGATTGAGTATATATTATCGAGTCGATTGGTTGGGTGATTCCTGAGGAGGATGTGGGAAATAGAATGGTGTGTGAGTGAGACTCGGGATTTGGATAGTAATCCCAAGACGGAAGGTGGAGAATGGGTCATAGGAGAATCATACGTAGGACTCATTCCATCGAACCATTGAACTCGAAACAAATCGGGATTGAAGGGTTGGGTGAATGATCCTCGAGATTGGACATAAATAGATGTAAGGACAAAAATCAAGGACCACACGGGGTAAACATAGCTCCAAAATAGAGGTGACCCAAATGCAAGGTCAATACATAGCCAATGCATACAAACCGGTGCTCAACAAAAGGCAAGACCCAAATCCTCAATTTGACTCAAAACACGGGAAAAGAGTAAGGGAGCTCTATTGAAAGATGAATGCAATGGGCACAAAGCATGCAAAACATCCCACTAAACACATAGTAGAAACAAAACCTAAACTCGTGGACAATATTCATTCGAGATCAAATTTTTTCAAATAAATCAAAACATACACCTGACCAAGGTAACTCACACGTATCTTGATGGGAAGAAAAACCAAAATTTCCAAGTCAACAACTCAATGTAAAAAGATGTGCAAGTAAAGAAAAACAACTCACAGGATCAAATCCAAAAATAAAAAAATGAGCTCACAAAAATCTCACCGAGCTCATACCAACCAACTCAATGAATGCAAAATGACTCGACCAAGAAAAAAACAACCAACCTTGGCCAAGAATGATACATCTCGCTAGGGATCTCGTCGAGCTCTGCAAGAGCTTGGCCAAGCTAGCAGGATGATGATTAAACATGAAGGAAAAAAATGAAAACTAGGTAGAAAGAGATTCAAACAGTCCACAAACACTAAATTTTAAAAATCACTTTTAATTTTAAAAAGTTAATTGATAAGACCATAAATGCAAAACCTTCCTCCAAATTCAGCTTTACCTCCAAACTTCGGTTGACTAGCTAGATATGATTGTGAAACACTTGAAACATGCACATGTAAAACCAAAAAAAATGAGATTGTTAAACCTATTAACAAGATTCCAAAGGATGATCAAAACTTGCATGAGAAACATGAAAACCAAAAATGAAGTAATTAACAACCATAAATCAAACAATTACACATTTACCGAATAATAACTCTGATACCATATTAATTTGTTCTACGAGGATCAATATGAAACCCCGTGCACATCGAAAAGGTTACACTTCCAATGGTGACGTGAACACTCCACGTAGTAAGCAAGAGATCGAATCAAAAATGAGAATCAAGTATGAAAGAAACAAGATCTAGCATTCTCATAGATAAAAAAATAAGAGGTACATATAGGAGTGTTGTGTAACTCTTGTGCATGACATGTGGACACAACCCTAACTAACCCTAATGACCTATGATATCACTAAGTGATATGACTAACCATAGATGGTGGACAAGACACCAAATGACAATGAAAAATTCATATAAACCAACAGTTGGCTCCCCTGGTACTACTTGGATGGCATGGTCATGTTCTCTTTTTGCGAGATAAAACCTTTGGCATATCTCCAAACATAATTGAGTGCTCATAAATAATTTCTTGCATATATGATGGTATAAATGAATTTGGCTAATGTGATTCCAATGAAAATATTTGTGTCATGAACCCCTATACACCTTTTTAAAGCATTTTTGCATCTGGTGAGAGCTCACCAAATGTGGGGACTTTTCTTTTAATACTCTTAGTTCAAAAGTCCTTCCCTCTTACTAAAAACACATGAAAAACTCTTGGAATTTAATCTTAATGATTCCCAAGGCGATAAGCCATTAAATTCCTAACACAATATCTTTCTCCTCCCATGGAAATGCCATAAATAGGGCTATTTACCAAGTAATCTCACATGGTTAGGCTAATGTTATGGAATTTTCTTAAAAAACTAATAATACCTCCATCAACGATCATTACTTGACATTCAAGAGATAGATAAACAAATAAGTTCAAGTATATCGCCAACTTATGATTGATGATTTTATGAGTACTTCTCGACTCAATCAACACTTTGTTACCTCTATTTTTTAAGAGTCCAACCACTTTGAGGGTTTGGGAGGCTACTACCTGAAATTGCATGACATAAGATCGTTGCCGAGGATCTCATAACTCCTCCTCTAGATCGACAATGACATCTACCTCTTCATCTTCTTCATTCTCTTCTTCTTCATTGGGCCCCTCAATGTATAAAAATTTTTTCAGCACATTTATGTCCCCATCCATATTTTTGTCACATTTAAAACATATCCCTTTTTCTATGTTTTCTTCAATTTATTGAGGTGGCATTTTAATTGGTGAAGAAATGATGGTTTCAGGATCCTACGGTCTCTAATATTAGTGAAACTCTGCTTCCAAATTAGAAATAACTTTTTCCTCTTCCCTACATGTCACGATAATAGAATCGAAACCTTAATAGTATTAAACATACACACCTCATGCTCAATGTGGTCCTTAAGACCCATAATAAATATTTCATTCAAATTCCCTTCCATATTCTACTTTACATGCAAGGATAGGTTTTGAATTGATAAAAATAATCCTTGACTAATCATGTTTTCCATAACTTTGCTAATTAGATAATGTAATTCTCGACACACTAGAACTATAGTGTGATTAAGTCTCTTTGGTAAAAACTATCCATGTGACACTAAGACCATTCTTCTATCTTTGATCACATAACCATCGATACCAGATGAATTGGTTAGGCTTGAGATACAAATATGTTATGGTCATATTTTTTTCCACGTGGGATCTAATGTAGATAAAATAAGTTCTCCATTTGGTTAATCCAATTGAGTATATCCTTTCCATCAAAGTGACGCATTTCCACTTTTAGCACCATGTTTTGGGGTGTAAAGTATCTGGATTTGAATTTGGTTGGCTAGAAAATACACCATAGCTAGTTTTTCCATTACTTTGACTTGAAAATTTGCCTTGGTTGATATGAGTAGGATTGATTTGTGGATGATTTGGAAGATGATAATGAACCTCTAGATTTATACCAAGTTATTACACGATATCATCCAATCATTGGTTGATATTTTCTACATCTCCTTTATTGGCCTTCTTAGATTGTAGGATTCACATATCACACTCGTTTTGGATCACCTTATGATCCACCAAGGTAAACCATGACATTAAGGATACCATAATTACTTCTTTTAACTCCAACTCCTCAACTATCAAACCATCCTTTTTAGGGTTTTACCCATAGTGACATGATTATTTTTGTTTCTTGTGGAAGGCCTTAGTTTGATGTCCCATAATAGTATGATTTAGGGATCAAGGTAAAAATTTATTGTTTAGGGTTTCGAGAGGAATTTGGCCAAATATGAAAAAAATCAAAGACCAGAATCAAACTAGTTTTTTGTCTTCTTTCCAAAAATGTAAAGAACTTGGAAAAATTCCACAATTTGTAGCCTATAAAGGGAATGTATGTAAAAACATAAAATTGAGATAACTTTTTCAAAATAGAGAAAAACATTATGAAATTTTCAAATAACCTTACTTGGAATGTGTCGCAACCTTGGTAAAAGAAATTGTTGATAAATTCACACTCATGGTAAGATATAACATAAAAAAAAAAATATTTAAAATATAAGCATATGGATCCAAAATGGGTTGTTTTTTAAGAGTGATCATGACCACCCACCTTGTATATAACAAGGTGATCTCATTAGAGATCGGTTATGATACATGTGACATATGAATATAGTGATATGATGCAATATATGATGTGATTGATACATGATACATGATGTTGAATGAAAAACATCATGAGAATGTATGAGGTGGTTTGTAATCCCTTCTTAAAGGTGTAACTACAAGTGGATGTGGAAATAGTGGGAGTGTTGGGTGAAAAGTTTATTCTCAATAAAGATAAGTGATTTTAGTGGGTTTTTTACCTTCCAAGGTTTTCCCACTTATATCTTGTGTCATTGTGTTCATTTACTTTTTATGTTCATGGTGTTTACATTTTATAATCTGCATTATAAACATCTAATCTATGTTTTTAATTATTGCACTTCATAAACTATAATCTTTGGAAATTTATATTGTGGATTTATAATTTGTAACATTATTCATCCCTTAAATTTCCTAACATGGTATCAGAGCTTGTGTTTATGCATGTGCAATGATAGATTTGGATGTTTTGATTTATAGGTGTGAAGAAACTTGAAATTTTTCAAAATGTGAAACCCTAGCTTGCTTTCATGGTTTGCTTCAAGTTTATCAGTTCAAAACTCCAATTCCCACCAAAATAATGTGAATTTGGATGATCTAAAGTGTTAAATCAGTTTAGGAGATTTTAGATTTTCTTGTGCATGTGTTTCTAGCCTCCATAACCATTTTGTGTCCATGGATCTTTTTTTTTCACCATATGTTTTTCTATTTTATCTTTTTTGAACATTTCACTTTTAATTTTAGTCTTTGTAACTTATTTGAATGTTTTTCCATAGCCATTTTATTTTTTGTGACTTATTTATTTTCACACCTTTTTTTAGTTTTGCAAGCTTTTTAAGCTTATTTGAGTTTTTTTATTTTTTTTTTGGATTTTTCAATTTTAGTCTTTGGCTTTTTTACTTTAGCTTTTATTTCTTTTGTGGCTTTTTTCAAGTTTTTTGTTTTTTTGTCTTTGGATTTTTTTCTTTTTTGGATTTATTTTTCCTTGACTTCATTTTGATTTTCTTTTTTTTTTTGACTTTTTTTCTTGACTTGTTCATGTTTTGTTTTTATTTATTCATTGGCTTTTTTTTTTGTGCATGTTTTTTGTTTTTGCTTTTTTTTTTTTTTTTTATTTTTCCTTTATTCACACTTTTTTAGTTCTTCTTCTTTTTCATGATATTTTTTTGTTTTTGGACTTTTCTTTCTTTCATAGACTTTTTTTTTGAAACTTTCCTTTTGTTAACGTGAATTTTAGTGTCTCTCATGGAATTTCCTTTTTTTGAAAATTTTTTCATGGAACACTATTTTTTTTGATGTTTATTTCATCAATTTTTTTTTTCATATTTTTTTTTAGTGCCTTGTGGCCTCTCATGGCTAGTTTTTTGTGTTTTTCAAACCTCCATCTTTGTGTTAGAACCTTGTTTGGGTGTTTTCATCAAGTTACAAGTTATTTTATTTGAGTTTTTTAATCCATTGTAGATTATTTCTTTGTACTACGGATCTGTAACTTCTAAAAACCCACCTAACACTTTGTTTTTCAAATTTTGCTAAGTTTTCCTTAAAATGGCTAGTTCTTCTAGTTTTTCCATGGATAAATCTCAACTTTTAAATGGAACTAATTACAATATTTGGAGAATTAGGATTAAGGCTATCCTTATGGCTAGAAAGCTATGGGATTTAGTTAGTGGTGTTGAGAAGAAACCCACTGGGAGACAAGCTACTCCTGAGAACTTAAGTGTTTTCTCTCAAAAATCCCAAGAGGCTATGTCCATCTTATTGCAAAGTATCAAAGATGAGTTCTTGTTGCATATTGGACATATGGAATCTCTAGTTGATGCATGGGATCAATTGCAAACTATGCATGAGGGTAGCCACCTCTCTAAGGATAATTAAGTTAATCATGGAATTGTTTACAACCCCTATGAAAGATGATGAAAAGGTTGTTAATTACCTAGCTAAAATTAAGGATATTAAAGCTCAATTAGATGGATGTAATTGTGAATTGTTTCATGATAAGTTGTTTTACTTTATTATTCAAATTAACATTCATGAAAAGTTTAGAAACTTCATCTCTATTCTAAATTCTAAATATCAAAATGAAGATGATTTACCTGATTTAGACACATTGTCTTCTCTCCTTATTCAAGAAGAGAGTGTCATGAAGAATTTGACTCAAAAGAGAATTCCTCTCATGCATTGTTCTCTCAAAGTCAAAAGTCTTCTAAAAATCAGAATAATCAATAATACAAATCAACAATCAAACTTTAGATCCAAGTTTAAACCTAAACAATAGGAATAATCAAGTTTAAAGTAAAGTTTGATGGCACTTGTAACAATTGTGGTAAATTTGGTCATAAAGTAATTGATTGTCATGCTAACATGTCTCATAACAATCCTAAGAATAAGAACAACAACAATAAAAGAAGAAGAACAATAAAAATCAAAGTCATACTAATAACCAAGCCAATAATGTTGAGCAATCTATTGCTCTTTATACTTGCCCTTTCAACCTCCAATGACAATGAATGGATCCTAGATAGTGGTGCATCTAGACACATGACATATATGCATGATATTCTTCATGATATTGTTGAATGTCATGAAAATATTTATCTAGGAGATAACTTTGTCATCAAGTTTGAATGTTGTGGCAATGTTAAGTTAGCAAATGGAATCATTAGAAATGTGTTATTTGTTCCTAACTTAAAGAAGAACCTTTTATCTTGTTCACAATTAACTAAAGATGACTATAAAGTTGTGTTATTACAAGATAAATGGTATGTTAAAAATGAGCTTGGTAAAGTATTTTGTTGGTTTACAAAAGAATGGATTGTATTTTTTTGATGGATTTGTTGTTGAATCTTGTCTTTCCACTTCTTCTTGTAATGTTGTTCAATTATGGCATGAAAGGCTTGGGCATGTAAACTTTAAGAGTTTGTATGAGATGTCCCACCTTAACCTTGTTATAGGTCTTCCTAAGATAAAATCAGATCATGAATCTTGTGAAAGTTTTGCTTTGTGTGGTAAGCAACATGTACAACCATTTCACAAACACCATGAGTCTAATTCCTCTTGCTTGCTTGAGTTAATTCATAGTGATGTTAGAGGTCCTTTGGAAGTACCTTCTCTTGGTGGTGTTTTATATGTTGTTAGTTTTATTGATGATTTCTCAAGAATGACTTGGTCTTATTACATTAGGAAAAATTTTGATGTCTTATCTAAGTTTCAAGAGTTTAAAGCCCTTGTTGAAAACATGGCTAATAATCTAAAAATTAAAAGAATCAAAACTGATAATGGAGGTGAGTATGTTAATAATAAGTTTGATGAGTTTTTGTGTATCTAGTGGAATTCAAAGGGAGCTAACAACTCCCTATTCTCCTCAAGCAAAATGGCATAGCTGAAAGAAAGAATAAAACCATCATAGAAATGGCTAGGACTATGCTTCATGCTTCTAATGTGCCTAAGTTTCTATGGGATGAAGCAATGAACATTGTTTTTCATATCCTAAATAGAATTCCTACAAAAATATTTACATCAAACCACACCTCATGAAGTATGGACTAAGAAAAAACCTGATATCTCTTATTTAAAGATATTTGGCAACCATGCTTCTCTTCTTATTCCTAAAGTTAAAAGACAAAAAAGCTTGATCCTACCTCTTACTCTTGCATTTTGTTGGGTATGAGTCAAACAAAAGGATTAAGAGTCTATGATCTAGTTAAGCATGTGATTGTAGAAAATAGGAATGTGCATGTTCTTGAGAAACCTTTTTGTAAATCTCTCTCTTCCCTCTTTTGAGTTTCCTAAGTCTAAAATTGATTTCTAAGATGATAATCCTTGCTTAGACAATATGGAAACTGATTTGCAAAGACTCTAATCATCCTTCTATTGATATGATGGATGTAGACATTGAGGGGAGTCTTCTCAATCCTTGTCTCAATCTAGGATTCCTAAATGGGCCAAAAATATGGTTTCAAACTCTCAACCTAATGATTTGAGAAAGATGACCCGTAGTCAACATTCTTATCATGCCTTGTCAATTGTTTATGAGGTTGAACCTCAATATTTTGAAGAATCCAACCTAGATGAAAGATGGATTGTAGCTATGGAAGTTGAATACAATGCTCTAATCAAGAATCAAACTTGGGAATTAGTCCCTCTTCCTCCTAAAAGAAGCATTGTAGGCTCTAGATGGTTGTATAAAATCAAATATAACTCTGTTAGTAAGATTGATAAATTCAAGGCTAGATTAGTTGTTAGAGGGTTTACTCAAAAACCTGGTTTGGATTATGTTGAAACCTTTTCTCATGTTGCCAAAATGAGCATTGTTAGAATTCTTCTAGCTTTAGTTGCTCAACATGGTTGGGAGATTCACCAAATGGATGTTAAAAATGTGTTTTTAAATGGTGACTTGAAAGAAGAAATTTATATGCATCAACCTAAAGGTTTTGAAGAACTTGGAAAATAATTATATGTGTGTAAACTTAAGAAATATTTGTATGGTCTTAAACAAGCTCCTAGAGCTTGGTATGCTAAGATAAATAGTTTCTTTCATGAGCTTGGTTTCTCTAAATTGTTTTGATTGATAATGATTTATTTTTCAAGTATGAAAAATCATGTTATCATTATTGTCTTATATGTTGATGATCTCTTGATTACTAGTAGTGATAAGAATCTAATTCTTAGAATCAAAGAGAAGTTAAGACAACATTTTGAAATGACTGATTTAGGACTATTAAATCATTTTCTAGGCATGATTATTTGTCAAAATCACAAATCTATTATTGCATCTCAATCACAATATGCTACTAATCTTCTTAAAGATTTAATATGATTGATTGTAAGTCATATCTCTATTCCTATGGAAGTTGGTGTTAAATTAGATCCAAAACCTTCTTGTGATAAATTTAATCCTACTTTATATAGACAACTGGTTGGTAGTTTGATTTATTTAACTATCACTAGGCCTGATATATCCTATGCAAGTTGGAATTGTTTCTAGATTCATGTAGATCCTTATGAGGACCATTGGAAAATGGAAAAAATGATTTTAAGGTATATCAAAGGTACAATCAATTATGGTTTGTGTTATTCTTCTTGTGATAATGCAATTCTATTTGGTTATTGTGATTTTGACCATGTTGGTGATATTGTGGATAGAAAATCTACTTCTGGATATGTTTTCAAGTTGGGTGCAGGTGCAATAACTTGAGCAAGCAAGAAGCAACCAACAATATATATCTCTCTCTCTCTCTAAAGCAAGTATAGAATGTTATGGAAAAAAAAGAAGCCATGTGGCTCAAAAATACTATTGGAAGAACTTCATATGGGCATCAAAGGAAGCACTCTACTTCTATGTGACAACCAAAGTTGTATTGCTCTTACAAACAATCTAGTCCAACATCAAAGAACCAAGCATATTGAGATCCATATGCACTTCATCCGGGAAAAAGTTCTCAATGGTGATATAGATCTCAAGTTTTGTTCCACTAAAGAGTAGGTTGCAAACATTTTTACTAAGCCCTTGGGTGTTGTAAAGTTCTTCAAATTTTATTTTATGTTGGGCATTTCAGATATTAGCTCTTATGATCATGTGGATGACATTGATCTCCACCTCTAAATCAGTTGAGCATGTGTTGTTTAGCTCTTATGATCATGTGAATGACATGTTGATCTTCACCTCTAAATCATATGAGTTTTGGCCTTTTAGAGCTTCCCTTGAGGGGAAATAAGAAATGAGCATGTTGCATTTTTTTTCTTGTGCAATGCCATCTCTTAATGGACTTGATTGTGTCAAAATGGATACTCCCAAGACTATTTCTATGTTGTTTAAGTAAATTGTCATGTATGTGAAGTTTACTTGTAATCCCCAATGAAGCATTAGATATGAAGAGTTTATTAACTCCATAATCTTATGTAAGACTTCATCCTTAATCACTTTATCTTGAGAATTTGTAATGTTCCTTTTTGTATTGTGGTTTTTATAGAATCCACTGGAACACTGCTTTGAACCATGGAAAAATAGTGTATCATGGCTTCTCTAAAACTTGCAATGTGTTTATAATTGTTTTCAGCTTGTATAAGTCTGCGGGACACTGTGGTAGTATATCATGGAGTTGAAAAAAACCCACAGGACATTGTGTAGTGCACCATGAAACTATAAAACCCGTGAAACAAGTGTTTTTTTGCATGTTAGCCTAAATCACTTGTTGATTTATGGATTGTAATTCTTTTTGTACCAAAAGGTGACTTGGCATGAGGAACAAACTTTGACATGAAAGCAATTTTGCATGTTTCCTACTTAACATTAAGGGGGAGTGTTGGGTTTATAATATTAAGTCAAGAAACTACTTATTTAGAAACCCGCCAAAGACTATATGTTTTTGGTTTATAACTTATATTTAAAATATAAGCATGATATAGACCCAAACAAGTGTTTTAAAATTAAGAGTGGATCATGACCACCCACCTTATATATAACAAGGTGATCTCATTAGAGATTATAATGATATGAAATACATATGATAACATGTGAAGCAAGCAATATGTGTGAGTGAAAATTATAGATACATGAGGTGAATGTTGTAAAACACATGAGCAAATGTATGAGGTGGTTTGTAATCCCTTCTTGAAGGTGTAATTGCAAGTGAATCTCTAGAAATAGTGGGAGTGTTGGGTGAAAGTTTATTCTCAATAAAGATAAGTGATTTTCAAAGTGGTTTTTTTACCTTTTAAGGTTTTCTCACTTATATCTTGTGTCACTATGTTCATTTACTTTCTGTTCATGGTGTTTACATTATGTAATCTACATTATAAACATCTTAATCTATGTTTTAATTACTACACTTCATAAAATATAATCTTTGGCAATTTATATTGTGGATTTATAATTTGTAACATTATTCATCCCTTAGTTAACAGTTGCACCTAAATAAAATAGCTAATGAATTCATTTGAGAGGGAAACTATGTAGGAGTGAAGGTTTAGATTTTAGAAGACTAGAAAGAAGGGGAAGTTGATACTAAAGGTAAGACTTAAGTTCTTTTGCACCAACACAATGGGATATTGCAAAACAAAGTTACTGTGAGTGAAGAAAAAGTGTGTCTACACACTCGAGTATCTTTTCCTTTAAGCATGTAATTTAATTTCATACTTAAAGGGGGAAATTTAGACAGTCAAATTTGGAAATCTATCCTTTGACATTGTTGATCTTGACATTGCACACGTACATGGATAAATGCACTCTCCTCACACTTGCGTAGCACACCCCGATAGCCCTTCTTACACTTTCTTATCTTTACATGCCTACTTTGTTGTCATTATTTGAAGTTTAACCGCATAATATACATATAGAAAAAATCATTCATAGGCCCGAGAAAGTTAAAATATGATTTTCTTCCTCAAGTCCAAAAATGTTAGTTTCGGTCAATTTTGTAAAATGTCAATATCAACCCTACTATATGGTTTTGGATTGACATGTTTTGAGTTAATTATTTAAATTATATAACATTATTATGGATAAATATACCCCTTGGTTGGCCTTTCATGACATAACAACCTTCAAAAGCATATATAAGCAAGTAAATCATACCTCATTTGGTAACCTAGCACTTTATGAACTCCTCATGCAAAAACAAGTACTAAATGCACTCAAAGATTCCTCAACGATGAAATAACTCATGCACATCTATTAGGGAAGAACCCTCTACTAGTTTGAAGTCTCATTCCAATTATTGGAGTCTCCATATTCATCCTAAAAGAAATCAAAGTGACCCTTCCTAAGTATTTGAGAAAGTGTGAAACTCAAGTGAAACATTATTAAAGCACAATTGTCAAGTTTGATTGCACTATGGTAGATATCACATGCTAAGAGAATGACGTGTAGTTTGAGCCCTCTTTGGAGTAGTGGAAACATCAATGCTACACAGGGGTGTCCATAACCCATATACCTTTGTTTTACAAGAATTCCTTCTTGTACTACAATATTTTTAGGGTTTGAGAAGAGTTTACATAGTCATTCTGAAGGTGAGAAAAGAAGACCGACACACTTGTGACATATATTTTCCAGGCACGCAAAGCACCTAGGAATTTTTAGACCAGATTCCAAGTAGTTCCAAGACCATACAAAAGGGTTAGGACCATACAAACACTTTGGGGTGAGTTGTACAAATTTTACCTCGGCTCAATTTCAGAAACATTTTATCAACGAATTATTTTCAGCTCTATATCTTCATGCACATACACTAAAGCCACTTAGACTCTTCCAAATCCACACAAAATCAACTAAGTGCACTCTTTCCCTTTTGATTTGATATTTTTAGATCAATCATCACGCCTCGAAAGTGTTGTTTTGATTTGTGCCATTGATGTTGGAAGTTAATTAAGTCATAATATACACATGTAACATTATTCATCTTTTTTATGTATGTTAATTAAAACATTGTTAACTTAAAAAGGGTGAGATTCACTTCTCAAAAAAAGTGAAATCACTAATATGAATAATATTTTGGTCGATAATGAATTATAAGTTATTTTTATGTTGAATCTTCTTGCCCCTTTACAAGAATCAATTATCCGTGACAAGTCAACTCATTTCATCATTTATGCCCCACTCTTAAAGAACACGAAGCTAGGATTCTCAACATGAATAAGCTTAAATACATTCTTAATCCTCCTAGCACTTATACTAACAACTTTCAAGGAAAATATACTTTCAAACATAAAACTATTGATGAAAAATATGAAGCTAAAAACAATATCAATGTTGTATCTCAACCCATAAATATAGAGCTACAACCTTATCACCAATAATTCACTTGTTTACCTTGTGCACTTAAAAATGCTCAAATAATTACTTGATTAAAATAGTGTCTCTCCCTCCACCGCTTTAGGTTGATACAAGTGTACCTCATAGTAAGAAATTTGATGTTAATGCCCATTGTGCTTACCATCGATGTGTTGTTCATTACACTAATCATTGTATTAATCTTCATCATGTTATGCATGATATTATCAATATGGGTCATATTAAGTGTGATGCTCCCATTGAATCTAATATTATTAATGATAATCCAAAGCTAAAAATATTTAGTGATACACTTCTTGAACATAACACTCTAGAACTACTTTAAAGGTGTACCATACTTATCATGTCATACCACCTCCACCTTCTTATGATCACACATTTGATGTTATGATATGTATTGTTACTACTACCCCCATTTCACTAGTTTTGATGACACGATATGGTGTAAAATTTTGTTTCTAATTGTAGACACATGTAATTTGATCAAAGCAATTTTATTACTAACATTGCACTAACTATTCTATTCCCCATAAATTGACGATACTTCATCAATTGGGTTTTTTCTCCCTCAATCCTCTTAATTAACTACTATATGTTGATTAGGCCTCTTATCTTGCATTTAACCAATAAAATTCTTATTGGCTAACTCCCACTTCCAAAACATTCAAAATCTATCAAAACCTCCTCCAGATGCTCCCAAAAAGCTTCCTAAGCTTACTTGGGATTCTTAATTAATCCTAAAAGATTAATTAACTTCTAATTCTAATCAAAAAGTGCATTGACTTGTAAAAAGTGATTTTTGGACTTACCTTTTGTCCCACATGCACCAAATTCATACCATTCTTGGAATATGAAACCTATAAATAGAACCCTCCTCCTTACCATTTCTTAGAACACTTTTGCTCCCTTAGCATAAACTATAGGCATTTAGGATCTTGAGAATTTCTCCATTGATATTGAGCTAACATCTTCATAGTGCATCCATTAACTCAAGCTTGAGTAATATGGAGAGAACCAATATGGTCTTGTAGCCATTGTTGGTGAGACTCCATTCTCAAAACCTTGAGATCATACTAACAATCACATTTGATTGCTAAGAATATTCTTAGGTTCATTTCAAAGTTAGCATTCAAAGAGTAGAGATTGATTTAGGCATGTTAGTTTGATTGTTTTCAAAGTTATATGCATGTTAAAGAAGTTAGTCTCCCTAAGCTCTTATCTTGATGGTTCTTGTTAGATTAGTTTAAAGCTTTGAAACTCTTAGGTGTTTAGTTTCAAGTCTTATAGCTTTTCTAATTTACACATGAACACATTGCACACCCGGTGGGACTTACTCCATAGTCCATAGAAGTTGATTTCAAGATTTGTGATTTACATCATTTTTTCTAACCATATCATGCATTTTGAAGATTAAATAGATTTGTCTCAAGAATTTTGCTAACCTTATGTGTGTTAAATATTCCTTTTGCATGTAAAGTTAATGGGTTTCTATTAGAAATTGGTTTAAAATAAAATTTTAACATGTTTGCAATTTTAGAAGTCATTTTTCCATCCTTTTTTGTGTTGTTTCAAGTAGGCACATGTGCAAGTGTTAGAACAGGGTGCATATACTCCAAAAATCATGTGCACTTATGTAGCATAGGTGTGCATATACTTGCATGGAGTGCATGCATACACTTCCTATCCCACACATATGCTTCCTTGTATTTTGGCCCTCTGTGATAAAATTTACAAATGTCACACATATTCTCTCAAGGCACACATACGCTTACATTACATCTCTCGGGATGCATATGCTTTCCTCCCTCTTTGTTATCTTACTTTTTGACAGACATGCACATATGTTTATAGGGTGTGCACATATACAAAAAAGGGCACTTAGGTGCCTCTTGGCCCACGCATATGTTAAAGTTGACTATTTTTTTAATAGAGATGTGCATATCTTTGCGGGACAGCGCACACATATGCTTGCTAGGGCGTGCATACATCCTAAAGGGCACACATGCATTGCAGTATAAAGTTAAACATTTTGTTAAACTGAAAAAGTTTGTTTCCTTGGATTTTCTAACATTTGTAGGGTCTTTTAAGTTACATTAAGTGGTTTTCATAGTTGCATTTTCATTTATAAGGCTAGGATCATGTATGCTCTTCCCTCGCACCTTTTAGGTGATCTTGGGAATTAGAAATGATTCAAACACCTCTTTCATGCTTTTAAAAACACTTCATCAAATCTTTCTAAAGGAATGAACTTCAAATTTGGGTAAAAAGAATGAGTTGTGCATTTGATTTGTAGGTTTTCTTCATTATTTGCTAACTAGTTGGGTTTCTCATTGTGTATGCTCTTCCTTTGCATCTTAGGATGATATTAGGAATCAGAAACAACATTTAAATCCTCTTTTTATGATTCCTTGAACTACTAATCTTTACATGAAGGACCATATCACTTGCGAAAGAATCAAGATCTAAACAAAAGCTAACACGTTTTTGTTGTAGGTTGCCAATGGTGTGTAAAACCTCATTAAGCTAAAAGATAAGAAAACACACCACATTCAAAACACTTGATATGTAGGTTTGGATAAGGGTAAACCCATCTGATTTAAACTAGGAGAAACTCCCTTTGGCATAAGCCTTAAGATAACAAGAGGGATGCTCCTAGGAACCCCAAAGTAGTCCACACAAGAGGGAACCTTGTGGATGAAATGGGAAGCGCTCCACTTACCTACTTGATTAGTTTACACTTGTGAGTTTAGAGTCAAAAATATCTTCACACGACCCTAGTGAAAATACAACTGAATGCATTTTATGCTCATTGTATCGAAGGGGGTAAAGTAAAGATACTCAAGGTTTAGTCAGTGTGAATTCCTTGGAAAACTAATCTCTTCAGAGGTATTTTGTGACACCTAGTTGAGAGAACTAAATAGGAAGCTATATCATCTTGGAGCCAACTTTACCATATCAAACCAATCATGTTTTATAGAGCTTTCACAAAGTAAGAACTTGTTCAGAGTCAAAACCTTGTTATCGAACAAGGAGAGAGTCCATCCAAGTTTGAACTAAGTGTCATTCATCATGAAATTTACAAAAGCATTACTTTATCTTAGTTTCTCACTCACCCTAAGGCAAGGTGAAACTTTGCCAAAGTGACACCAAGTATCTTTCAACCTCACTTGATCTACACATTTTCTATCTTGTTGTCCATTTTGGGATAAAAGAGAGAACAACATGTGTGGATACCGCTAGAAATAATCATGTCCACCACTTTTGTAGTCTACTTGCATGACTAGGTTACAATGTCGGAATGCAAGTGTTGAAAGTGTGAATGGTACATCTTCATGTTCTAGTAGGCCCTTTGTCTCAAACCCATATTGAGACACATTATCATCATAGTTAGGCTTGAGTCATCATTGATCTTCCTTAGAAGTGTTATCGTTGTTCGCATCACCTCGCCACAATTATGATACTTACATCTCATTTCTAGTAAACATAATCTAAGTGTCTATATTGTGATGTTACACTGCCCACATCTTAGAAAATCCTTAGCATACTTTGACATTGGTTTTATTTCAAACATTACCTCAATCTTGAAAAGAGTGTTGATTACTTTGTTTTGCATCATATCGATATTATTTTGATACTAATACCTCACTTTCTCACAAAGCTTGGGTAATGTATCCTAGTAGTATTGTTGCGTAGCTCACATATGTAACCTCCATTTGTTTTAGGTTTTGGGTCTTGATTGTCTCTAAACTCATCATAAGTATCCTTTGATTGGAGATCACATTAACCCTTTGCTAATACTTACACCTTGTTCATTTCAAACTTGACTTAAGTATTGACATTGTGTTGACCATATAGCATCAAACTATCTTTGAAAAACATTAGCATAGGGTGTAGTTTCTTGTTGATTGATTGGTTTACCAAAAAACTTGCATGATTGTTCCTTATCAAACTCATAGAATTGATTGATTCATTATTTTTTAGCCCATTATTGACATACTTTGAGACCGTAAAACACATTGTTACACGTTACACTTAGGTTGTTATATCCTTGATTACACTAGACAAAACCTTGTGTAAACAAAACTCACAATGCCCCTATCACAAGAATGGAATCCAAGAAATGAGAGTTAAATCATTTTTTGGGTCACAATCTAGGTCCCCTCTTCTCTGAGGTGAAGGACACAGATGGGTTGATTGATCATAACAGAGACAAGAGTGATTCATTTCAAGATATCGATAAATTTGATGTCACTCACTTTGATGACTTCCTATTTCATTAATAGAGATCAAGTGCTTGCATGAGTTTTAGAGCTAGGTGTCATAGTACCGCCGAGAAGAAGAAGCCCTAGCCAAGATATTAATAAGGAAGAAGAAGAAACACAAAGACCTCCCCTCACTAGCATGGATGACAACATTGAGGGAAAACATGCTTCACCTCCGGTACCAACATTGAAGGTGAAATGTCAAAACAAAAAGGTAGTTCTCGGTTTCCACCCATTAAAATTTTTGCAAGGTTAAGGTAGAACATGAAAATCAAGGAGTTACCTCCTCCTCAAAATGATGATGAAGAGGACCTCAAAACAAGGAAGTCACTATACAAAATAAAATACAAACCCTTAGCCAACAACTAGCAAACTTGGCTTCCTCTGTAAGTAAGAACCCAAGCAAAAGGGTGCACGTCAAGAGACCTAAGACTAAAATTAGTGAACTTTACACTGAACCTCAAGAAGATGAAGCCTTCAAGAAAATTTGAGTGCCTAGACCATCTTCTCCTACAAAAGATAAACTCTTTACACAAGAGTTACAATCGATGAAGAACATGCTTACGACCCTTCAAGAAAGTAATGTAGGCCATAGAAAAAAGTATCAATATGAGGAGCTATGTCCTTATCCTTTGAAAGAGACATGTTGTGGACACCATTCCCAAAGAAATTTGATTGTCCTAAATTTGATAAATATAAAGGAAAAGGTGATCCTCGTGATCACATCAAGACTTTATATGGCTTGCCAGAAGTATCTTTTAGTGACAATTACCTAATACATTTGTTCCCTTGCATATTTTAGGAGGACAAGCATTAGAATGGTTCCTTCATATACCAAAAGGGATGATAATCACATGGCCCATGCTAGTAGAGAAATTTGTGCGTCACTTCTCATTCAATATGGAAAATGACGTAACCATGTTAGATTTATGCAGCGCTAAGAAAAGACCAAATGAAACCTTCACTAGTTTCTTAAAATGATGGTGAGGGTTAGCTAGACCTTCCCTTGTGTAGTTCCTAAGAAACAATTGGTTAGTATCTTCATGCCCAATTTGAATCCAGAAATTGTGTTTCACTTACAAATGCACTGTCACTAACTTTGAGGAAGTTATCGAGAAAGGAAGCCAAATTGAGAAGGCTTAATAGCAAAGGGAACAATAAAACCCTTTTCAAAGGATAGACAAGAGTCAAAACCTACAAAAAGCTTAAGTTCTTTAACAAAAATAATAACATCGTAGGAGATGGCATCACCGACTCTAAACAAGTTCAAACAGTTCAAAGTGGTCCTCTTTTAAAACTTACCAAAGGACCTAGTAAAAATCCTAGTCAAATGACGAGTGTTCACTCCCTTATAGACTCATTATCCATGATTTTGAGACAATTAGATGTGGTGAACATGGTTCAATATCTAACCATGGTGCCTTATGTAGATGATGCCCAAACCAGGATGGTATAAAGATCATGACTATTGTGATTTTCATCATGTCAAGGGACACAAAACAAATAAATGTTTAAAATGAGACACTTTATTCAAGACCTCATTGAGGATGGGAAGATTGAAGTGGACTCACCTGAATCAAGACAAGGACCTAATGAAAAAATGGGAATCTTTAAATAACCCTTTCCTAAACATGATAGAAAAGGAATGAAAAATATGGATCAAGGTCAGTCATTGATGACTATAGAGCTACAAATTACATGTATACTTCAAGTTGATAATCCATTTGATTCACTCATAGGTTGTGTTCATTCATCCAATGAGCATGTAAACACCATCAGAATCATTAGCAACGATTGCACCATGGCAAAATGACACACTCATCTAGTGATCCCAGAACCTCCTTTACCTACCCCTTAGAAAATTTAATATGATTTGTTAGATCAACTTGAGAAAACCATAGATAATATTTCGATCTTAGACCTTCTCAAGATATCAAAATCTCATAAGGATATCCTTTATAATATCCTTGAAGGGTAGGAGTTTGATAGATATTTATCCTTCACATATCCAAGCCATGGTGGCCAACCTTGCTCAGAGTTATTACATTTCTTTTTAACATAGTGAAGTCCCACTAAATAATCAAACACATAATTTACCCATGTACATTGAGGTATTTTTCACTCATAGAAATATTAAAAGAGTGCTTGTGGATAACGGATCGGGTTTAAATATTTACACCTTAAAGCTATTCAAACAACTAGGAACAGAGAAGCGAGATATGAATTCTCACATAATCACAATTACAACTTATGATAATTCCAAGTGTGAATTAGTTGGTACCATTATGTTACCTATGGAAGTAGGGACAACAAATCACGACACGAAGTTCCATGTCCTTGATCTAGATCTTCCTTATAACATGCTCTTAGGCTGCCCATGGATCCATGTCATGTAGGTTGTACCTTCCACTTTTCATCAATGCATTAATTTGTATCATGGAGGGAAGACGATCACCATCTTAGGAGATCCTGAGCCATTTATGCATTGTAGAGCGTTACATAGTTTTTCTCGAGCAACATATGAATGTCCTTTAATGGACATTGATGTACCATTACAAACAAAATATTTAAAAGCTCGAGTTAATCCGACACATTGCAGGCTAATAATAAGGACCCTCCTCGTCACTCTTTCCCTTTGCCTCATGTGAGTTAAAGATTGGATCGTATGGCCCAATTGAAAATTTCAATCTCCAAAAGGACCTTTTCATTTGTGGCCTCTTGCTATCACCTAAAACATGTGGTAGGCATGATTTCTAGTTCAAGACCTCTTGAGATAGTTGTCCTAGTCCCTTTGTGAAATTTTTTTCCCGTAGCCTTTTTTTCAAAAGAGAAAATGTTGGATACACCTACAAGTTGGATCCTTTGAACAACAACTTCATGTCACCAAGCTCCATAATACACCAATGCACACAAATTGATGTATGCCATGGGCTATCTAGGAATTTGGGTGTGGCACAAATGCACAAGGCATATTAGAACATGTCCCGATCCCCCATTTCAAATCAAATAACCATGGCCTTAGCCTTAAACCTCATAGGATCCACCCTCGAAATTGATGACATTCATAGCACAATAATAATACATTACATTCCTTCAATATTGATTACACATATATAGGAAATATACTTCCTAAATAATAGGAAGTATTTTATAACAACTCATGCAACTTAAGTAAGTTTTTCTAACATACTAACCAAATATAATTGTTATTGTTGTTTTATATAACAACTAATAACAATTTATTAACACATACTTATAACATAATAATTAATTCACGTAATTATTATTTACTAATGGAGCACTAATAATATTTCCTAACATTCCCCCCTTAATGCGAACATGGGGAAAACATGCCTTTGTACTTGCACTGCTCATGATCCGGTGATTTTCACGGGACGATCACAAACCTCAAGGATGGTTTTGCAAACGTTTGACCAAAACCGAGAATGGTGGTTTTGCAATTAGGTTTACCACAAACCACAAGGTGATGGTTTTACAAATGGATTACCAACAACCAAGAATGGTGGTTTTACAATTGGTTTACCACAAACCACAAACGAAGGTTTTCAAGTGGTTTACCTACAACCACATCATGATGTTCCAAGTACTATTATCAACCCTCATCAATATCTCACTGTAGGGAATAACATAGGAAAATCTATTCAAATATCTTGCTCATACATACATAGAAAAAATTGACATAATGGAAATGGAACATTGGATCATGTTCCCCCCCTCAATGTGAAATTTCCACTTATTGAAAAGAGAGTGCAAATAGGCATACGGAAATAGGGTTGCCTAAACTAAAACCAAACTAAAACACACATGTCACCAAAATTGATATGTGGAAAAATGTCATTTTTCCATTTTTCAAAAAAAACCGACGAGAGGTCATTGAGTGACCTCCAACCTTCGATGCCTCCATCCTCCGGTTTCATGCTCAATACAAGAAGTCTTCAGAGCCATTGTCTTCATTTACTTGTTCTTCCTCATTCTCTGATCCTTCTTCAGTAATAAAATTGGCCTCAATTCCTTTGAGTTTTCCACTAAGTATATCTTGAGCTCGAGCTCTACAAAATGAAGTTGTATGTCCCTTTTTCTTACAGTAGAAACATTCTCTTTCCTCTTTATATTTAGAAAAAAATTGTACTTCCTTTTTACATACATTGTTGTTTCTTCTTCTACATCTTCTTTGGTCCGTTTTTCCTTAGCTAGGAGAGTTGATATCATATCTTCCAATGAGTTAGAAGGTATCTGACCAAGAGTGAAAACAACATTACTGTATTTGGGTGGTAAACTATTCAACAGAATAGATTTTGCATCCTCGTTGTCTATTGGAGATTTACTTCTATGAGTTGTCTCGGAAGAGATCGTAAATTGTTGATGTGACTAGACATTGTATCTCCATCACTCATTTTGAGCTTGAACCAGTGAAGTTTCAGGGAAAAATTTGCATTGACTACTTTTGAACCAAATAATTTTCTCAGATTATCCCATATGTCCTTCGAGTTTTTATCTAGATCAACATAATGTAATTCAGAGTCTGAAAGGGCAAGGCCAATAATGGCTTTGGCTTTATCATCCCATGTTTCCCATTTTGCCAATCTGGTCGGATCTAAAGGTGCTGGTTCTTTTCCATCTACTATCCTCCAAATATTTTTATTCATCAATTGCATCTGGATCTTGACTTTCCATGTGTGAAAATTGAGACCATTGAATTTTTCTAGTGGAATGTCCATTATACCTTAGAGCGTCGGTTTCAACCGAAAATGCACTCTTAGGGGAGTCGGCTTCAACCGATATTGCTCCCGATTTACACTATATATTTAAAAAGTAATAAGAACAAATTACTTTTTAAATTTTACATGGATATTTCTATGGTATAAATCAAAACAAAATATTGAAATATATAGAAATGACTATCAAGTGAATATCAAATTACATAATACCTTAGATTATTAATCCATGTGAATGATTCTCTCTCCTCTGATTTGTGGATTTCTTGTTTTCCAATGTAGATAGATGAGCTTACTGGTACATGGAGGTCAACGCAGAAGAACAAACAGGTGTAGATATCTATTAAATCCACATGCATACCGATCTGCATGCTAGAACTCAAAGTGAATTCTAGAGTAATCTTAGAAGCTTGCCGGTGATGTCGATTCCTCAATGCAAGGAAGGTTCTTTTGCTAAAATGCCTAGACAAATCATGACTGAAAGGAACCCAAATTCTCTCTCCTTCACAACTCACGAATATGTGAAAACCGTGGTTTTGATTCCCACTAAAGGAAATTTGAAGATGGCAGTTTTAATGTGACTGTTTTGACAATAGATGCAGCGAAGACACCGTAGAACCTTTGTATTTATGTGTCGTTGAGAGACAAAAAATATAAAGTAAGAGACCCACATGTAGAGCATAGAATTCACAATGCAATGAAAAATGATGGAAATCGAGACAATAAGGCCGAAACAGATCCAAGGTAGGTTTTAATGTGAATCTTGACAATTTTGTATTGAATCAGTGAATCAATCCAAGATCTCATTCACAGATCAGAACCTTCAATCTTGTTATCCCTTACTTCTTTCAACACTTTTGCTACGAAGTAATGACCTCTTCACCATGTGTAAACAGATCATCAGCTAGCTGGATTGTTAGCTAAAATCTTCGGTGATCTTCAAATATACCTCAATTTGAATCATGAGCTCATTAGACGGAACAACAAAAAATATGAATTGCCCCTTCAAATGATTTTTCCTTATTCCATCAATTCACGAGTCTTTGGGAAAAGACTTCTCGATGCCAAATGATAGCACAATAATAATACATTACATTCATTCGAGATTGATTACACATATATAGGAAATATACTTCCTAAATAATAGGAAGTAGTTTATAACAACTCACAACTTACTGAGTTTTTTCTAACATACTAATAAAATAAACATAATTGTTATTGTTGTTTTATATAACAACTAATAACAATTTATTAACACATACTTATAACATAATAATTACTTCACATAATTATTATTTACTAATGGAACATTAATATTATTTCCTATGACACCTCTTCAAAACATGACGAGGATTTTCCTCATTCGGAAAGTGACACAGATTCCTATTGTAGCATATACGAGGACCATGCCTCTACTATCCTTTTCTTGGATTCTACCATCTTTACCCTTTCCTAGTCCAATCCCCAAGCTGATTTCAAAATACCATCTAATATCCTAACCTCATTGATTGGAACCAAAAAATTCATGTGCCAGTTGATTTCTTTGAAAATGATGAGGAAATTGCAGAGTTCATGGGTATTCGGGATGCCATTCCAATCAATGACCATAAAAAGGGTTTCTCCATCAATCTAGACGCATGTGCATACTTGGGGAGGAGACTAAGAAGTGTGGCCAACAAAACAAGAATTAAAATGAGGGAAAATTTACTACCAAAAAGCCTCGACAAAAGAGAAAGTCCAAATCGCATAGTGAAAACCTCTTTGAGGTGCTTGTGGAAAAACAAATAGAAAAACAAAGGACATAGAAAGTGTCCATACCGAGGGTGAAAATATCATTGAGACACCCTTAGAAGAAGACCTCAATCTCCACCTTGATCTTACATGAATGGAGGATGCATCTAAAATGTTGATCGAGGAGACTATCAGTGTTAACATCGGATCAAAAGAGGATCCAAAAATAGTAAATTTGGGAGCTTCACTCTTGGCACAAGAGCAAAAAACATTTTTGATGCTGCTAAGAGAATTTGTAGACATATTTGTGTGGTCTTATGTAGATATGCCAATTTGGACCCAACCTTAGTCATACACAACCTTGTTGTGCATCCAAATGCCAAACCTATCAAGTAGAAGCTGAGAAAGATGCACCCACGTGTTGCACTTCTGGTTAAAGAAGAACTAGAGAAGCTATTGGCAGTAGGTTTTATTAGACCTATTGACTATTTAGAATGGATATCAAACATAGTGCTAGCAATGACAAAAGAAACCAATTGGTATCCAAATCTGCACAAACTTCAAGGATATTAATAAAGCATGCCCTAAAGATGATTTTCCTTTTCCTAACATTGACATGATTGTTGATTCAACTGCGGGTTATGAAATGTTGTCCCTCATGGATGACTTTTCTAGTTATAATCAGATTAAGATCGCAGAGGAAGATCAACATAAAAATTCTTTTATGACCCCTTGGGGAACCTTTTGCTACCAAGTGATGCCTTTCATCCTCAAGAATACAGAGCCACATATCAAAGAGAAATGACAGACATATTTAATGACATGATGAATGACATCATGGAGGATTATGTAGATGATATTTTGGGAAATTCTAGGACTAGAGAAGAGCACCCATAAGTGATGAGGTGTATCATTCAACACCTCTGAGACTAAAAAATCAGATTGAATCCTAAGAAATGCATCTTCAGCGTATAATTAGGAAAACTATTGGGTTTCATTATGTCAAGAAGAAGGATTGAGGTAGATCTCACCAAGGTTTCTGCTATTACTTAGATGCCTCCACCAAAGAACATTAAGAAGTTGCACAAATTACAAGGTAAAATTCAGGAAATCCGTTGATTCATCTCACATCTTGCGGATAAATGTCATCCTTTCACACATCTACTCAAGAAATATGCTACCTTAAATTGGGGTCTGAATGTCAAAAGGCCTTTGAATTTCTTAAAAATATCCGACTATTCCTCTTGTTCTCATGCCATCTATCCTATGACAACCCTCTATTATTGTACATTTTAGCTACCTAATACGCTATTGGTGCATTGTTTTCCCAATGCAATATAAGACAAAAGGAGAGATCGGTTTATTACCTTAGCCACACTTTGATCGCATATGATTTGAATTACCCCATTGAAATTTTTGCTTATTTATGGTATTTTCCTTTCAAAAGACTCGTCACTACTTACTAAATAACAAAACCAAGCTCATTTCCAAAGTTAATCCTTTGAAGTACCTTTTATCTAAACGGCACTTACCAGACGGATGGCTAATTGGATCATCCTCCTAAGTGAGTTTGATATTGAATTTGTAAACCAAAAATCACTCAAAGGACAAGTGTTTGCAAATCAACTAGTGAAGCTCCCCTACCAAGGATCGAACCATATGTTCTAGATCTACCAGACGCCTCTATGATGTATATTGAGGAATTTGTCATATGGAAGATGCATTTTGATGGATCATTCAATTACCATGGTTCAAGAGTCGGTGTGGTACTTATCACCCCAACATGAGACTTCATTCCACATGCATGCTTTTCGACTGAGTTTTCCATGTATTAATAACATAACAAGGACGAAGCATTCATTTCCAAGTTTAAAATTGCTATCAAATGGAATATCAGAAACTCTCAAGGTCATCGGGGATTCACAATTAATCATCAAGCAATTCAATGATGAATATAAGGTCAAGGATGACAAGCTCATCCCATACAAGAAGATGGTTGATACTCTAAAAGAGTATTTTATAGGTATCACTTTTGAACATATGCCAACGGCACAAAACCGATCAACAAACACCATGGCCATAATCGGATCCTTGCTTCACATTCCACCACAATCGAGTAAAATGCCTTTCTTTGTTGAACATTTGTGATAACTAGAGTATGAATTACCGAAATCATGTTTAGTATGTGAAGTTTTTGGTCCTTCCCCTGGTATGAACCCATATTCAATTACCTACAAGACAATACATTTTCTCTAGACATTTCCCATCGAGAAAAAAAACCCTTACTACCGTGTAGCCCATTATACTCTCTCTAAGAGGCACCTCTATCATCGGGCTATGATGGGACTCTATTGTGATGTCTTAATTTGAAGTCGAGTCCAAGCGATCAAAGAAGTACATGAAGGATTTTGTGGAGCACACATAAGAAGAATGGTGCTTGCTAAGAAACTGCTAAGAGTAGGTTACTATTGGCCCACCATGGAAGATTACTACAACTACGTCAAGAAGTGTATAGTTTTTCATACGTATGGAAACATGATTCATGCACCACACAAAACTTTGTAGCCAATTACAACACCATGGCCATTTTCAAAATGGGGATTAGATCTCATAGGGAATCTCACTCTTACCTCCTCAGATGGCCATACACATATTATAACTACCACTAAGTATTTCACAAAATGGGTAGAGGTTGTCCCTCTCACATACGTTACCAAAGTGCACAAATTTCAAAATTCATCATGAACCACCTCATTTTTGTTATGGCATCCCCTCCACCATTGTAGCAGACAATGGTAAGTCTTTCAAGAATAAGATAGTTAAAGCATTATGTCAACACTTCCAAATCCATTTAAAGTGGTCCACTCCCTATTACCCTCAAGGTAATGGACAAGTAGAGGCCACTAACAAAACACTTGTTCACATAATGGAAAAGATGGTAAGTAAAATAGCCATAATTGGCACTTACAAATCCATCCCGCCCTTTGGGCTTATAGAACCTCCATCCGTACTCCTACTGGTGCTACACCCTACTCACTAGTCTTTGGCACTGAGGCCATCATACCATTGGATATTGAGCTTCCTTCCCTAAGAATATCTCTCTAGGACTATCTGGACAAGGATGAAGATTACCAAGTGGCTCGACTAGTAGAGTTGGAGCTACTAGATGAGAAACGCATGCGGGAACTTAATCACTTAAAGGTATATCATAATCGAGTATCATGAGGTTACAAAAAATGGATGATACCTTTCCAGTTTGAGGTAGGATATCTAGTATTAAAGAAAATCAGTTCAACACCACCAAGGACTAGGAAAAGAAAGGAAAGTTTGAGCCAAATTGGTTAGGACCATATGTTGTGGTCACTAAGTATGGTTCAAGGGCATACAAAATTTCTCACTCAAATGGTGAGGAAATAAAGGAACCCATGAACACAATGCATCTCAAGCGGTTTTATGCTTGAGTATGAGGTTCCTCAAAAATAAAAGAAACAAACAAACAAAAAATCAAGAAAAAGTAAAAGAGAAAGTAGGTCGTCCAAGTGTGAAAACCATGTAATTGTGGCACATTGGACAGGTCCCTTGCTAAAAACTAGTTTTCAGCACCTTGGTAGGATCTTTTGTTCAAAATCATATCTCATATCTAGGAGTACACTTGCTTTAATTTAGGGTTAGTTTTTCTTGAGTTTGATATCCTTTTAAACCTATCCTGCGTGGCCTTGATCCGATTGATCTACTCTTGTATATATGTAAAGGGATCACCTTTTTACATTCTCATCTAACGTTGGGGAACCCTCACATATTCACCTTCTTACACATATACGCATGGCATTCTGCGCATTTATACATTCCCATTTAATGTTCGAGGCATCCACGCTTCTTTATTTTTCGTACATAGCTTTGAAATACTCTTTTCAAAATAATGCAAAAACATTCGTATAAATTCGAAAATCACATAAATATTTAAATATGTTAGAAAAATCCTAAACATCGAGAAACCATCTTAGGGAAAAACTACAAAAACAATATAAAATTATCTCAAGATCATACCAAAAACGGTGAAAAACTTTTCAAAATTGTCCCATACAAAAACAAAGTAGTAGTTTTCTTACTTTTAGTTGTTGGTTTGTATAGTTATGATTACATCACCTTTTTTCGTCTAGTGTGCTTCAAATTGGATTCATTTTTAACTTACTTAGATTGAGTATTGATTTAATCTATTGTGCATTGTATTTGGTTAATTTTATCTTACATACTTGTAGATATTTGTGTCTTTGATTAGATTTGATTAAGTTGTTCTTGATTTTTATTTGCTTGTATAGTTTGTTGTCATCATCATCATCTACCATCTATCATCACATCTATCCATCATATATCAATAAAGGTCAAGCTACATCATCATGAACATAAAAATTAAACATGAATTCTAAGCTAACATCATATAATATCATCACATGAGGGGAAAGAAGGACCACCTTTTGTCCCCCTAAAACATTAGACCATAATAAAAACATGGACAATCAAAGTATCTCATCAAACATGCAATATCATCTACATATGATATAAAAAATATGAGTCATAAATAAAAATGCCATCATCATCATCATCATCATCATCATATATAAATTTGTAAAAATATCGGTTGTCCATATACAAATGTGTCTAAGTACATCATCATCATATACATAGTATGCCATCATGTGCATCGATCAAAAATGTACCCTTCTAGTGAGGCATAGCCAAAAATAATACATATACATCATCAAAAATGTGCCTTCATATCAAGGCATACATTAAAAATACATACATCTATAAGTACATCAAATAAAATAGAGTCATGACTGACTCTCTCCATCATGTGGACTACCTGGCCTCTGATCTGGTGGTGGTCCCATCACCTGTGACCTATGCTGACCTATTGGTAGATGCTCCACCGACCTAGCTGATGCAACTACCCTGTGTAATTGTGAGGCACTCCTACTCATGTCCCGCTCTTGACTAAATGCGGGAGCTCTTTGTACCTTTAGGGATGACATCATAGTAGAAATATCTATAATACGTAGCCTCTCTAATGGCTTCCGCCATATCCATGTAAACGTGGGGCATGGCGAAGTGTCGATGGAGTGATGCAAAGAGGCAACATCCTCTAAAAGCTTGGCCACCACAACTGAGCTTATACCCACTATGTCTAGAGCTGATCTCATTCCACTTTGTAACTACCTATACCTATACCTACTATGCAGTGGCCAAGATCTCTCTTGGCTTTCGGTTGTGCTTGGAACTTCTTGATCGCTCTCTGTAATGACCCGATCTCTCTCTATGGTGGCCTAGAGGTGAAGAACTACCACCTATGTAACTACTACCTCAACATAGCTAACTCTAGTGCACCCTACATGGATCCTAATCCCATCTCTCTCCTCCACCTCATATTAGGCTATGTGGTGGGCTAACAATAGGAGCTTGACGCAGATCTGTTGTAAATGTCCCCGTGGAGAAACCTATTATAAGGAAAATGAATCACAACATGTATATCCACACGGGGTGTTTGAACCTAGTGAGGTCTAGTGTCTCTCGCCACTGTCCCTACCTACCCCCACCATCTCCATCAAACCCATCATTAATATCACTACTTCCACTTCCTGCTCTCTCTCTCCCCACTGCTCTCCTTCATAAGGTTGATGCTCTAGTGGAAACCACACTCTTGCATCAAGTGCGGCTGAGGGATAGTCAATTTCCTAGGAAGAATTATCACATACCAAGCCAAATACACCGATGTGGTCCTTGGATCTATGATTTATCGTAGAGATACCCATACCAGTGGAACCATCCTCTTGAAGCTATCTCTATCCCGATGTGTCCTAATCAAAGGCCCACTATAAAATGTCTCTCTAGCACGACACGCATACCACATCTCCACATCAAGCACATCTTGTATTGCCCCAAAATTTCCTTGTACCTAATCAATCTTGTAATATTCCATGATATAACCGTGGCGCTGATCAAAAATGTTCAACTAATGCAACACCAAGCTCAACTAGATCCTCTCGGCCCTTTGGTAATTCCTATACGGTCTCAAAAATCATCAGAATCGAATCTCATCAAAATGTCGATGATAGAAATAAGTATCACCCATGTAACCCCATACGTCATTGCCTAAAGTGGTCCCATCCTATAACTAAAGGCTCATCGGGAGCTCAATCTCATAATACTCTTGTAGGGTGACCAATGGCAATATGGTCCCATGCCCATATAATTTTAATAATGTAGTAGGCCCCATGGTCTTACGATCATTGTAAGTAACCAAATGAAGATCCCAAAATAGATGTGTGAGCAAGCACTGCCCAAACAATATCACCCTCCTCGATTAGGCCATGAATAAATCCAATCATGCCTAAGAGGAATGAATCAACAGTCTTGTAGGCGGTAGGATGTCATTGATAAGAGCCATAAGATACATGACCACATGAGATAATCTCATATCTCTAAAACATGGTTGCATCCGCAGATGAATTCCCCTCTCATGGTATCTAATCCACACCAAACACCTCAATCAAACAATCTATGATCTAAGAAGGGTCCCCATCATACTCTATCAACTGGCCCTGAATTGGTACTCTAAGTATCCAGCAAACATCCTCCAGAGTCATGGTCATCTCACTAGTAGGTAGCCTAAAGCACTGACTTTCATTGTACCACCTCTTAGCCAAGTCCATGAGCAAGCTATGATCAAGTGTAATCAGTGGCATCCGCACCACATATGGAAGCCCCATCACATCTAGAGTAATCTCAAGGTAGATTTGCTCACGCCACAAGAAGGTCACCTTAAAGGTAGCTAGCCTAACATGTCGCTTCTTGAGTCTATAAGGTAGGAAACTACATCTACAAGATCAAACAACACACTTATTAACATTTACTCTATCTAACATCAACCTGCTAACCTCTACATTCTTCTAAAAATTCCTAAATTCTTCTAAGTATGATAAAACCCCCCTTTCGGTGCACGCATGCCCTCTACGAGAATGCATGTGCTCCCAAGACACATACGTCCCCTTCTTGGCACCTATGTTCTCATTTAAACATATACATCCACAACCCTTTTCCTCACCTAAACATGATGCTTACGTGCCCCTTCTAACACCCACATGTACCTACACTGCACTCGCATGCCCTCCCATGTGTGAAATTGATCCAGCACCCACACGCCCTAAAGCGCATTTGTGCACACACACACATATGCCCTAACCTATCCATTGATGCCCACGTACCCCTAACCACACATGTACTTTCTTGCATACACCCTACCCACACTGCGCATGCCCAATAATGCATGTACGCCCCTAAGGCGTGCGTATATGTTATCACCCCCTTTTCTACCCTAATAAATGTTATAAAAAATATATGTTTTGGGTACTCATGTAGGGACCGTTTCGTAAAACCGCATGTACTCTCGGACTATGTCTACTTTCCTCATACACCTACGAACTCGTATCATACCTCTCTAAGGGTTAGAGCAAATATCAAGGTAAAATCAGAAAGGGCTCAGTAACAAATGAATTACTCGCGATGATTTACCCCCCTGGGATGGGTATATATGGTTGTTTTGACCCCTCCGTGATGTGTTTTCACCCACCTCCATGGTCGAGAGGCGTGATATAGCAGCCAAATTGTTCTAACTTCTTCT
Source organism: Taxus wallichiana var. yunnanensis (assembly GCA_018340775.1). NCBI lineage: Eukaryota > Viridiplantae > Streptophyta > Pinopsida > Cupressales > Taxaceae > Taxus > Taxus wallichiana. Next base: position 898,266,667 of record CM031235.1, read on the forward strand.
ATCACCTTTCACAATGCTTATTTTTAATAAATTATCATTTTTCACCTGTTTCCACCCTATCGGGGCATAGTTTCCCTACCTAATGATCGTTTCTTCTTCCTGGGGAAATTTTCTTGTTTTTCAGAGATCTTTCCTCACCTAATTTCTTCTAAAAAATAAAAAATCACACAATGAAAAAAATCAATACAAAAAAAAAAAAAAAAAAAAATCAAAAATTGTAAAAAATTTTCAAAAAATTGCAAAAATTGGTAAAATGTTGGTACACAGTTGAAGCCTGTGTCAAATGCATTGTATTCAAATTATATATTTCTTGTATTTTTTATTTTTTTGTAACAATGAATTGTGGATCATTTGGATCTACCCCATTAACAAATTTGGTCTGCTTGCTCTATTTGTACTATCTTGGCACAACGAGTTTCATAGTACTATTTCGTAGCGCACAAATGATTTTTCATTAGACCCTTGTGTCCACCATATTTCCCCTCGCATGTATCCTTGCTTGGGGCACCACTTTTAACCCTTTTCATTATACACAAACATTTGGGAACTGCAGCTCGATAACAAAACATTTGTGTAACTATCTTAGACGTTGTTGGTTTAAGTATGTGTGTTTGTACTTGTTTCCCTATTAGGTTGGCTTGTTTACTTTCTCATATTGCATTGCATTCTATATGTTTCATGGAGTTAGTGTTTTAGCAATGGATATTTGTTTTTATTATGGATTTTCATGTCATTTTACACTTCTATCATATGCTTACATTTTTAATAAGGACCAATGATGAAGATTGTTGGCAATATGATGAAAATTAAGTTATTTATCCGCTCTGGATGGATGTCAGCTCTATCCCCTTCCTCATACTTATTTTCTTCTATATCCCCTTTATTCTCTTCTCACTATTCTTCTAAATCACTTGGGGTAATAGGGATTACCTTTTATTCCTCCCTATCCCCTTCACTTCTTCTATCCATTTCCTTCATCATCGCTTAACCACCCTTTGAAACTTGAAGAGTCCCTCTTACAACCATTCTACATGATCTATTAACAAAGGAATTTCTTGCACTCGAAATGATGCCCACATCTCTATTCTATATATTGATATTCGGTATCTGCGTCGTTTATCTCCCATTGCAATGGGATTTTTTCCATCTCTGGTGCTTTCTCTTTTCTTTTTGATCGTTGATTGACATGTTTCATCACCCCATCGAAACTTGAGGGGGCATCCTTCATTATACTAATTTTTCTTCTACCCCTTCAAAATTTATTCTTTTGTGCTTTTCTACTATCTTTGAAGTGGCATAGCTTATGCCACCCCAAAGAGGGGAAAATGTAGACACATGTAATTTGATCAAAGCAATTTTATTACTAACATTGCACTAACTATTCTATTCCCCGTAAATTGATGATACTTTATCAATTCGCTTATTTTCTCCTCAATCCTCTTAATTAACCACTATGCGTTGATTAAGCCTCATATCTTGCATTTAACCAATAAACCTTATTATTTGCTAACTCTCGCTTCTAAAACATTCAAAATATATCAAGACCTCCTCGAGATGCCCCAAAAACTTCCTAAGCTTACTCCGAGATTCTTAATTAATCCTAAAAGATTAATTAACTTCTAATTCTAGTCAAAAAGTGCTTTTGGACTTACCTTTTGTCCCATATGCACCAAATGCATACCATTCTTGGAATATGAAACCTATAAATTGAACCCTTATTCTTACCATTTCTTAGAACACTTTTTCTCCCTTAGCATAAACTATAGGCATTTAGGATCTTGAGCATTTCTCCATTGATATTGGGCTAGAATATTCCATTGAACCTTTGTCACTTTATCATATGTGTGTTGTCATTGATGTCAAGATGGATTAGTTGATGTCAAGTTTCCTTGATGGCAAAAGAAGTCAATTGGTAAAGTGAGCATGTGAAGAAGATGAAGTTTAATTGGTAGTGTCACTCAAAAGGCTTCAAGATAATTAAGGATAAATTCTAAGGGACTTAGTTACTTTTTTGTAAGTCCGCAGATACAAGGAGATAGCCCACCGTAGTCTTGAAGTAGCTACCAAAATTTGCATGAAGTCGTGGATCTCTAGAAGAATTCACGGAAGCTTAGTGAGTGTTGCTAGTAAAATAATGTAGTTGCACAAAGATAAAGGGGCCAAAGGATGAGATGTGAGTGAGATTAATGAATCTACGGATGTAAAGGAAAATCCGCCAAGTATAAGAAGTTAGAAGGAAAGCCACGAAGAACTATGGAAACCACGGAAGACTATAAAAGCTGCAAGTAAAAGGAATAGAGTCGTATATAAAGAACAAAGCCATGGAAAGGCTTTTGGACAAGGAGGATGGCCACGAGACATTGGGAAATCCATGAGAAGCATAAAAGAGCCGTAGATAACTAAAAATCTGCCGAGGAAGGAGAAATGTCACTGAACAAAGGCAAGTGTCGCGATACAAAGAAGAAAATTAGAGGAGCTAAAAAGAGCCACGAAATGATAGAATATGGACTGAACAAGGGTCGAAGGAAATCAATTTGATTCAAACATGAACAAGTGAGAGTTGGTTCTCCAAAATCAATGGTGATTTGATTATCAGGTGATTGTGGCTAAGTATATGACTTGATCTCCATGAAGAAAAAGAAAACTATTGTTCTAGTTGCCAACATTTAATGCTTATTGACCTTGGGAAATATAGTTGAAATTTTCTATGAGAATATGAGTTTCAAGGAGAAATAAAATATTAAAGAAGAAAATGGCTCGCTCATCTGGGTCACGTTGCAAATTCTAAAAAGATGGGAAAATATATTTTTAGGCACAACTAATAAATTCTCTTGCACATGCATGGAAAATGGTGTAATCAAGCTAAATATAGAAGAAACAAAATCTGGAGTTAGTTGTATGCATTTAATAGTTTGAATTCTTAGGTGATAGAGTAGGAAGATACATGACACACAAATCAAAGGAAAGGAATGGGTCGATTGAGAATATAGTTTGAACTTGGAGCCATTTTTGTAGTTGCTCAAGTAAGAAAAGAAGTATTCGAGCTAAGGAAGAGTTTTTCAAGAGAGATAATACGATGCAATCAAGATGAGAAAGAGAAAACAAAAGAAAAAGAGAGGAAAGAGGAGAGAAAACTGATGAAACATTGATTTATCAGATGATAATGGCATCAAGGCGGTAGATTGAATGAGCAAAAGGGATTGATTCAGATGAGTAGAAGAGAGTGAAAAGAAGAACACATACCAATACAGAAAGGTGATCATAATCCATTGTATAAGCAATTTTTGTAACTAGATGATCAAAATTTGCATGTAAATCAAGTCTAAGTTGTAGCTTAGCATTTTCAGGGGGTTATAGCCTCCTTGTGGGTAGGTTCTACAAAATATCAGTTGTAGCTGATTAAATTAGGGGTTGGTGCTCCTTGCAAGTGGGTGCTTGCTAAATTTTTGAGTGGGTGCTAAAATCTTTGAGTGGGTGCTTGAAGTTGTGAAGTGGGTGCTTCGTAGGTTGAGTGGGTGCTCAACTAAAAATCTTGTAGGATGTGTAATATTCTTGCAAGTCCTTTATTTTTGTAATATAAGAAATGGTTTTGGTGGGTTTTTCTCTTGAAAGGGTTTCCCACATTAATATTTTGCATTGTGTTATTTTGTATGACATATGTTTGATTGACTGCTCATAGTTTTAAATTCACACATCATTAAAGGGTTTAAATTTGGCATTAAGATAAAATTTCTAATACATTGATTCACCCCCTCTCAGTGCTTGTGATCTCTAACAATTGGTATCAAAGTGACGTTCTTATAGTAGAAGCTTAACATCTTCAAGGAGATCCTTTTATCACAAGCATGGCAACAAATCAGGCACAAGGTGGTTTGTCACTATCAAGATCACCTCTCTTCACTGGTACAAACTATGCATTTTGGAGAATAAGGATGAATACATATTTGATGTCACTTGGTTTTGATATTTGGGAATGCGTTGAGAAAGGATACAATCCTCCAAGCTACACCAATTACTTCTTCAACAGATAAGGTAAAATATGAATGCAACTCAAGAGAAATGAACATCATTCTATGTGCCTGACTGAAACAAAATTTGTCAAAGTTATGCATTACACAACAACAAAATAGATATGGACCAAACTACGAGTATCTATGAAGGTGATGAAAATTCAAGCTAGAAAATTTGCATACCTATAGAGCTCAGTTCAAAAATTTGAAGATGAATGATGATGAGAGTATAGCGGCCTACATGCAGAGAAACAGATGAAGTTATAAACATGATCAGAGGACTAGGTGAAAAGTTAGAAGAATCATTCATTGTTTAGAAAGTTCTGAGATCCCATGTCTAGAAAGTATGATTCAAATGTTTCAGCCATAGAGGAAGCCAAAGACATGAAGACTCTCATGATGGATGAACTACAGAGCACTCTGTCAACTTACAAAATGAGGACTATTGGATCCAAAACTACCAAGAAAGAAGTAGCATTCAAGGTCAAGAAAGAAACTCAATCAAAGCAAGAAGAAGAAGAAGAAGAATTAGCTTTAGAAGATGAGTTGGATGATGAAAAGATTGAAGCAATGTTTGTAAGAAGACTGAAAAGAGGCTCAGGTAAGTATAAAGGAAAAATTCCTTTCAAATGCTTTTCATGTGGACAAATAGGTCATTTTGTTGTAAAATGTCCAAATAAAAATAAAGAATCTCAGCCTGAACATGAAGAGGACAAAAAAAAGCTGGGTAAGAAGAAAAATAAGAAGAAGTTCTTTAAAAATAAAAGAAACTTCTATTCAAAAGAAGAATCAAGTGATTCTGATTCTAGCAACCCAAGCAGCTCTGAGAATGAACATGATGAAGATCAGTCTAAATGTCTATTTATGGCCATGGATGCATCTAAAGAGTGCAACTCCAAAGGGAAGAATGCAGTGACTATGCAGACTCTGATGAAGAAGAAGATGAAGTGAATCTTGAGGCTGAACTAGTGTGTGCTCTTGAAGAGTTGAGATTGTGTAGGAAAAAGAATCAGAAGCTAAGATGTACATTAAAGGATTATGAAGAAAAAATCCACATATTTAAAGGAAGACAATCTCAAAGAGAAGAAGAAGAGGCTAATGAGCTCAAGGAATTGGAAACACAACTTGAAAAGATTTCAAACTCCTACAAATCAAAGGAGGATGAGTGCACAAAGTTGAACTCAGAATAATGGAGAAACTAAAAGTTGAGTTGGAACAAATGAGCAGCAAGCTAAAGGTGTATGAAAAAATTGAAAAGAGCTCAAGTGTTTTGATTGATATACTGAGTAGCCAACGTGATGCAAATGACAATTCTGGAATTGGTTTCAAAGAAGAAAGTAAAGAAAAGGATCCTGTAAAGAATGAAGAAAACAAGCTGCATCAACTGCTAGCACCTCATCCACCACAAATAGTGAAGTTATCAATTCCATGAAAATAAGAATTCTGCTCCTAGAATCACCTATGTTATGAGGTACACACACTCGTTTTATGGTTATTGTTATTCATGTAATTAGTTTGGACATAAGGTTGCAAAGTGTAGAAATTATTTAGAGGCTATAGAAGAAACTTTGGCCCATCTTACACCAAATTGAGCTACAATGATGTCCATCACCATTATCAGAAGAAGAGTCATGTAGTTTCAACAAACAAACAAGATCCACCTAAGAAAAAGAAGTGGGTATACATTGCAAAGAAAGATGAGAACAAGAGAAAAGAGTTGTGCTCAATAGTATAGACATGCATTTCATGTACAAAATGAAGATAAAATATGGTATCTAGATAGTGGATGCTCAAGCCATATGACAGGTGACAAAATTAAGTTCATTACTTTGTCTAACAATGCATCAAGTGTTGTGATATTTGGTGATAACAACTCAACAAACATAGTTGGGAAAGGAACTTTGAGTTTAGATAATGGAAAAACCATAACTAAAAATGTTTTATATGTTGAAGGTCTTAAACACAATCTGTTGAGTGTAAGTCAAATGTGTAAAAGGGGATACAATGTTATATTCCATGAAAGGGATATTATCAATGGCAGGATAGGAAAGAAATTTGCAAAATCCAAGCGGACAAAGAACAACATGTATGTTCTCAATGAGATAAACAATGAAAAATGCTTCACAAGTAAGATTGATTATAGTTGGTTGTGGCACGAGATTGGGGCATGTGAGTTTTGAAAATATGGTAAAATTGAAGTGCAAAAGGTTGTGTCAGACATATGCCAAATATTGTGAAACCCATGGATATACTCTATGCAAGGCTTGTTTACATGGAAAAAAACAAGGAGATCATTCAAATCAAAAGAATATTCTACAACCATACCTCTGGAGTTGATTCATACATATCTCATGTGGACCCACCAGAACTGAAGGTATAAATGGTGAGGTATATTTTATGCTTCTAATAGATGATTACACTAGGATGACATGGGTAGCATGTTTAAAAAAAAATCAGAAGCCTTAGACAAATTCAAGAAATTCAAGGCACTTGGTAGAGAATGAGAAGAACAAAAATATCAAATGCCTAAGATTAGACAGAGGGAGAATTCTGGTCAAATGAGTTTGATGAATTTTGTGAAGAACATGGAATTAGAAGACAATTCTCAGCTGCAAGGACACCTCAAGCAAAATGGGGTTGTTGAGAGGAAGAACATGATTGTGTAAGAAATGGAAAGGACTATGTTAAATGAATCCAAACTCTCAGACATGTATTGGAGTGAAGTAGTTTACATTGCGGTCTATATTTTGAATAGAGATCAACTAAGAATAAACAATGACAAAACTCCTTATGAACTGTGGAAGAAGAGACCAGCCAATGTAAAGCACATAAGAGTATTTGGAAGAAAATGTTATATCAAAAGAGATGAAGACAATTTGGGAAAATTTGACTCAAGATGTGATGAAGGGATATTCCTTGGTTACTCAAATGGTCAGCATGGCTTATAGGTGCTACAATAAGTGGTTACAAAAGATTGTTGAAAGCACCAATGTGAAGGTGGATGAAACAAAATACGCCAAAGTCAAAGTTTGGTACACATAGAGACAATCATGAGGAACAAGAAGATGATGATGAAATGGATAGTTTGTGTGAAGAAGCAAATGAAGAGGAAGAAAGGCCGACACTAAGGAACCTTCTAAGAAATTCAAGAAGGACCATCCTACAAATCAGATCATTGGAAACAAAGATGGTGGCATTCTCACAAGAAGAAGGCTAAGAGAGCAACAAAACCATGAAGACATAGCTCTCATGTCAATGATAGAACCCAAGAATGTTTTAGAAGCAAGCAAATATCATCATTGGGTAGACGCCATGAATGAATAATTGGATCATATTGAAAAAAATGAAACATGGGAACTGGTACCTAGACCGTAGAACAAAAATGTGATTGGAACTAAATGGGTATTTAGAAACAAACTGAATGAAAAAGGATAAGTGACAAGAAACAAAAATACTATATGAAAAGAATTGCATAAATTAAATAGAATTTTACTCTTCATTTATTATTCAAAGGAAGTATTACACCCATATATATATGAAAGGTAGTTCTATATTTAAGGAGATATAATCTCCATAAATATTCCAAATGGACTCCTAAAACAACTTCATTTTTTCTACGTGATATTTTATTTTTCACAAAACTAATATTGTTAATGAGTTGTTTACTCAACAAATCATAACAATATTTACTACCCACTCATAATTACATTTACAATAATGTAATTAATTATTACAACACATATTATATTATCCTAGAGAATATAATCACTCACATAATATTCTATGTTCACACTACAACATAGATATTCCTAACATTAGCCCCTTTAGTGTGAACATGGGGCAAGAGCACTGAAAACACAAGTATGAGAGAGTTATGCTTGCAAGATTTTCTATTGGATCTTTGTCTAGATAAATAGATGCATATGATCACCTCTCAAGACTAAGTATATCGGCTGATCATGATCACCTCTCCACATGTGAATCTATTCACCGGTGATCATCTCCCAATGAAGTACGATGAAATGAGATGACCGTATGATAGTCAAAGGATCATACGTAGAAATTTGATAAACAAATGTTCAGACATCATCCAAAATGTACTCTATCCTTCTCTTTTCAATCTTTCAAAAAGAGCATGTTTTATTTCTGACGTCACTCAAAGAAAACAACTGAAAATATTATTAAAATGTGCCACCAGTGCTATATGCGACCCCATCGTTGGTGACTGATGAGAGGCCCTAAAATTCCTCCTTCCTCCAAAAAGTGAACTATTTACCATAAGAATTCCTCATCACTAGGACAAGAAAGTTCCTCATCTTTAGAGTATTCATCCCAATCAGTTTCTTCTTCAACCAAAAGAGCTTTTTGATCTATTTTGTCATCAAGTAGATCTTTTGCCCTCTTTTTACTTGATTGAAGGCTACATGTGATTGATTCATTATAGTAATAGCATTTCATTTTACCTTTAAAAGGGAAAGGTTTTGGTTTGAACTTTCCTTTCTTAGATGAAGTACTTGCTTTATTTTGTACATACATTACTTCTTCATATTCTTCATAATTACTCTGATCAAGTAATGTGGAGATTACTCCTTCTAATATATAGAATACATAATTAAATCAAGTAAAAAAAATTATAGAATACCTTTGAACCTCTAAGCAATCCAAGACTTTGTATTAATAATTCTACCATTATTGAAATTGGAGAAAACTTAAGGAGAAGAATTGATATCTTGAATTTGATATATGCATAATGAAATACGTATTTCTTCAAAAATACGAATCCGGGTTCTCTCATGTAATTTCTTCTTTCATTTCCCGACAAACACTTGGTTGTGCGGACTAAAATTATAGAAAAATCAAATCCGGAAACAAATATATAAGCTATTCTTTGAGATGGATTTGATCAAGAAAACTCTTGAAATTTCTGCATCGGACCTACTCTATACCAAATGAAAATACTATAAATTGCATGAATTAAATTTGAAATCTTAATCTTCATTATTTCAAGGGAAAAAATGAATTATCTACACCCATATATATGAGAGGTAGTTCCTATATTTAATGACACACACAACTCTTAAAACAACTCCATGTTATTTTACGTGAGATTTTGTTTTCTCACAAAACTAATATTTTTAATGAGTTATTTACTCAACAACTCATAATTACATTTACAATGATGTAATTAATTATTACAACACATATTATATCATCCTAGATAATATAATCACTCACATAATATTCTATGTTCACACTACTGACATAGATATTCCTAATGAAACAAGGAAAGGGTAGTATGAAACGGATACGTGTAAGCTGGAAGGAATAGATTTTGATGATACATTTACACTGGTGGAAAGAATGGAAGAAATAATATTGTTCCTAGCTCACGCGGCATACAAGAAGATCAGATTACTCTAGATGGATGTGAAATAAGCCTTCCTAAATAGTTTCCTAAATGAAGAGGTATATATTGAACAACTTGATGGATTTTATCTAACTGAGGATAAGGATTATGTGTTCAGGTTGAATAAATATTTGTATGGATTAAAACAAGCTCCCAGAGCTTGGTACAATAGATTAGATTCATACCTCATTGAGAAAGGATTCAAAAAAGGTGTTGCGGACAACAATCTCTACATCAAGGAAGAAGGAGACCACTTGCTAATTGTCATTATGTATGTAGATGATATCATATTTGGTGGAGACCATGATAAGATGACATATGAATTTGTTGATATGATGAAAGAAGAATTTGAAATGTCTATGCTTGGATATATTTCATTATTTCTGGGTTTACAGATTAGTCAAATAGATCAAAGTATATTCATATCCTAGACTAAGTATATCAAGGAGATGCTGAAAAAATTTAGAATGAAAGATTGCAACCCGATTGGGACACCAATGGAAGTTGGATGCAAGTTGATAAGAGATGATGCCCCACCAAAAGAAGACAAAACATTGTATAGATCCATAATAGGAAGTCTACTTTACTCCACCACATCAAGACCAGACATCATGCAAGTGGTAGGCCTTATTGGAAGATTTCAAGAATATCCAAGGGAAACACACCTCAAGGCGGTCAAAATAATTTTGAGATACCTCATGGGCATAGTTGAATATGGATTATGGTACTCCAAGAGCAATGACTTCAACATAAAAACATATACAGATGCAGATTGGGTAGGAAGTGTTGATGACAAGAAGAGTACAAGAAGCAGAGAATTCTTTGTTGGAAATTGTTTAGTCTCTGAAGTTAAACAAAAAGCAGTCATTAGTGGCACTCTCAACATGTGAAGTAGAGTATATATGAGGGCAATTTGTTGCACTCAATTTCTCTGGATGAATCAGACATTGGAAGACTACAAGGTAAAATTGAAAGTCTAATTCCTTTTTATGTGATAGAATACAAGTGCAATAAGTGTCTCTAAGAACCCCATATTCCACTCAAAGACCAATCATATCCCTATTGGATATCACTTCTTGAGGGAACAAGTAAAACACAAGAAAATCAGTCTAGAATATGTGAGCACAAAAGAAGAGATTGCAGACATTATGACCAAGGCGACTTCCAAAAAATCGACATTAGAACATTTAAGGAATGAATTGGGGGTCATTCTTGATCCCGCCAAAAACTAGAAGGTGTGTAAAAAAGGAAAGGGATCATTCTCATGAACTATCAACTCCTAATCAGTGCCAAAGTAAGGGGGAGTTAGTCTACTAGCTCAAATCCATCAAAGTATGCATCAGCTCAGGGGGAGCATTGCACGACACACCAAGATATATGGATAAGAAGCATAAGCCTAGGGGAGATTCTTGAGGTAAGAACATGTTTTATCTAGCTTACCAACATATTCAACTTTAAGCCTAGTTGGCCCTTTGTCATTATTGTCAAAGGGGAGAGTAGCTATTATCAGAAACCAACTGTTCATATCATACAGAAAAGGGGAAAGAAATATAGCTAAAAGAGAGGGAAGCATATATTAGAAACCAACTTGTCACATTCAAAAGGGGAGAGATGATGGAACAACCAAGTCATATACATAGAGGAGTAAAGCTAAAAACAAAAATTAGGCATGCAAGCATTTTTCCATCAAAAGAAGGAAATTGGTTTCTATCATATAGAAGCATTAAGGTGTATTGAGGTGTTTCCATCAATGAAAAAGGGGGATATTTTTGGACCTTTTTCAGTGTCATATGTGTTGTCATTGATGTCAAGATGGATTAATTGATGTCAAGTTACATTGATGGAAAAAGAAGTCAATTGGTAAAGTGAGCATGTGAAAAGATGAAGGTTGATTGGTAGTGTTAGCTCAAAAAGGCTTCAAGATAATTAAGGATAAGTTCTAAGGGACTTAGTTATTTTTTTACAAGCTACGGACATAAGGAGATAGCCATCAAAGTCTTGAAGTAGCCACCAAATTTTGCATGAAGCCGCGGATCTCTAGAAGAATTCACGGAAGCTTAGTGAGTGTTGTGGGTAAAGAAATATAGTTTCCAAAGCTAAAGGGGCCAAAGGATGAGCCGCGAGTGAGATTAATGAATCCGTGGATGTAAAGGAAAAGCCTCCAGTATAAGGAAGTAGAAGGAAGCCACGAAGAACTATGGAAACCGTGGAAGACTATAAAATCCACAAGTAAAAGGAATAGAGTCACGTACAAAGAAAAAAGTCTGCGAAAGGTGTTGGACAAGGAGGATGGCCGTGAGACATTGGGAAATATGCGAGAAGCATAGAAGAGCCATGGATAACTAAAAAGCCACCGAGGAAGGAGAAATGCCGTTGAACAAAGGCAAGTGCCATGATATAAAGAAGAAAGTTAGAGGAGCTAAGGAGAGCCACAAAATGATAGAATATGGACTGGACAAGGGTCGAAAGGCAATCAATTTGATTCAAACATGAACAAGTGAGTTGGTTCTCCAAAATTGATGGTGATTTAATTTTCAGGTGATTGCAGCTAAGTATATGACTTGATCTCCATGAAGAACAAAGAAAACTATTGTTCCAACTACCAACATTTAATGTTTATTGACCTTGGGAAATATAGTTGAAATTTTCTATGAGAATCGAGTTTAAAGAGAAATAAAATATTGAAGAAGAAAATGGCTCGCTCATCTTGGTCACGTTGCAAATTCTAAAAATATGGGAAAATCTATTTTTAGGCACAACTAATAAATTGCTCTTGCACATGCATGGAAAATGGTGTAATCAAGTCGAATATAGAAGAAACAAAATCTAGAGTTAGTTGTATGCATTTAATAGTCTAAATTCTCATGAGACAAAGAAAGAAGATACATGACACACAAATCGAAGGAAAGGAATGGGTCGATTCATAATATAGTTTGAACTTGGAGCCATTTTTGTAGTTGGCTCAAGTAAGAAAAGAAGTATTCGAGCTAAGGAAGAGTTTGTTCAAGAGATATAATATGATGCAATCAAGCTAAGAAAGAGCAACAAAATGAAAAGAGAGAGGAAAGAGGAGAGTAGACCGATGAAACATTGATTTATCATATGAGAATGGCATCAGGGAAGAAAATTGAATGAGAAAAAGGGATTAATTCAAGATGAGTAGAAGAGATTGAAAATAAGAACACAGACCAATACTAAAGGTGATCATAATCCATTGTACAAGCAATTGTTGTAACTAGATGATCAAAATTTGCATGTAAATCAATTCTAAGTTGTAGCTTAGCATTTTTAGGGGGTTGTAGCCTCCTTATGGGTAGGTGCCTGCAAAATATCAGTTGTAGCTGATTAAATTAGGGGTTGGTGCTCTTTGCAAGTGGGTGCTTGCTAAATTTGTTGAGTGGGTGCTCAAAAAAATTTTGAGTGGTTGCTTGAAGTTGTGAAATGGTTGCTTCACGGAGTCAGTGGGTGCTCAATGAAAAATCTTGTAAGATGTTTAGTATTCTTTCAAGTCCTTGCTTTTGTAATATAAACAATGATTTTGTGTGGTTTTTCTCCTAAAAGGGTTTCACATGTTAATATTTGTGCACTGTGTTATTCTGCATGATATGTGTTTGATTGATTGCTCATAGTTTTAAAGTTGCACATCATTAAAGGGTTTAAATTTGGCATTAAGATAAAAATTTCTAATCTACATTGATTCACCCCCTCTCAGTGCTTGTGATCTCTAACGTCTTCATAGTGTATCTATTAACTCAAGCTTGAGTAATATGGAGAGAACCAATATGGTCTTGTAGCCATTGTTGGTGAGACTCCATTCTCAAAACCTTGAGATCATACTAACAATCACATTTGATTGCTAAGAATCTTCTTAGGTTCATTTCAAAGTTAGCATTCAAAGAGTAGATATTGATTTAGGCATGTTAGTTTGATTATTTTCAAAGTTATATGCATGTTAAAGAAGTTAGTCTCCCTAAGATCTTATCTTGATGGTTCTTGTTAGATTAGTTTAAAGCTTTGAAACTCTTAGGTGTTTAGTTTCAAGTCTTATAGCTTTCCTAATTTACACATGAACACACTAATACACTTTACATTCATGATCTTGTTGATCAACATTTTGTACACAAGACTTTGATTGATAATGTTTCTCCACATAATATGCACACTCTTAAGTTACTATGTTCTCTCATATATACAAAGAAGTAAATCATACTTGATTCTAAGACCACATAGGGCATATTGTTCTCCCTCTCACAATTGTCTTTGTTACCTTTGATATCCCATTCTTAGTGGCATATTCTCTTAAATTACGTGACATGAGTTTATGTTGATCTTAACTTTGCACTTTCACATATATATACCTTCCTTCTTACTGCATCAATTTTTAAGTTCATTGATATTCAATAAGTGGTTATAGGTATGGGTGTAGACACTAAATTATGCAATTTGGTACATTTCTAGGTCCTAATCACATACTACTATTCATTTGATTCCTAAGCGAGAAAACTAGCAATTGACATCTGTCTTTGGCCTTTTATATGTGTTTAATTCTTTCTTTTTGGTATCTTACACCCAACTATCCAGTTGATACTTTACTATTTTATCTTTTATCAATCTAGACACCAGCACCCAAACAAGACACCAATGCCCAAGCACCCCCATTCTTACGGGGCCCCGACCCTTCTCTATCTTACTTGCCTCTTTCGGGTCTCTTTTATCTTTTGGGCATCTTGTTTTCTTATAGATCGGCCTTTTATTTGTTAATTGTAAAATTCAAATGATGGAATCATATAAATATAAAGTTATGTGACCATAATAAGGGATTAAGCTCTAAGAATCTGCTACTATCACCTAAGGTTGCATCCACAGGAATTTCAAGAGCATTAAAGCATCCATATAGCTTCATTCAAGGGACAAGGGATTACATTTTATGCATACACGCATAAGAGGAAAGAACATTTTACTATCCACACATATATCTACATTCTACATCTAGTTATTTCTCGTTATTAAGTGCATATTGCACAAGATTCACCTAGGAATGATTCTTGCACACACATGTGAGAACTACATGGATTATGAAATGTAGTGCATCACTTGATCATAAGTTCACTTAGTTGGGTGACCTTTGGGGTTAGTTCGACTCCCCATTTGCATATTTTTTTTTTTTTTTAGGCTTTGGATGTGTTTTAGGTGTTTTGCGGGTGATCTTTCTCATTACGAGTTACAAGAGAATCATGTGGGCATAGTGTGAGATAGGTGATTAAGAAAAGAGGTTGGAAAACATCTTGCAACACAGAAAAAATCAGTTTATGAGTTTCTTCATAGTCACGGGCACCCGAAGTAGTCACAAGTGCCCTGGTGCCCCCTGACCTAATCCAGTGCCCTAGTCCAACTTGTTCGAAAGTTGCACATTTTCTAAGCTTGGTTGCAACAATTTCCTCCTTATTCATCATTCTTCCAATCTAGCACACCTCAGAATTAATTACGAAATCAGCTAAGTATTCTATCTCTTCCCTTGTACATAGGGTTTCAATTTTATCTAGCTTATTGCTTAGGTCGGATCGTACTTTATTGCTTCATTTTCGCATGTGACTCAAGTATTCTAGGGTTTTACAAAATGTTCATTTTTGTTAAATCAATGGGTATTCCATTCGAGGAACCTATCCATCAACATTTTGGCTTGATACATACAGTTACTAATCTTAATACTAGTACATCTACATCTCATCCTTTTGCTTCTCATGTTATTCCTAGTAGGAAAATCCCTTCTATGCATATATACATAGGTCTTCTAGTTCACACATTATTCCTAGTAGGTCACATACTACTTTTCACATGACACCTTCTCTTAGGATTTTTACTTGCTCATCCAAATCACATACCACATCCTACAAGACACCTTATCTAGGCATCTAACTAGGTCACCCTCTATGCATACTAATCATCATGGGTATTCCAACCCTATCTCTCTTGGGACACAGGTCATGGCTTCTACCACAGTTATACACGAGCATCCTTCATCTCTTTTGATACTCATGGGGCATGTGCTTTCTTGACCCTCTAAGTATGTTGTGCCTCTTCATGAGGCTCTTATTTGGTATCTCTTGTGCTACCCCATTTTATCTTATATATATTCTCAAACCAATGAAAAAAAAATTCAAATAATCACATAATACAAAAACATTCACATATATTCAAAACTATAAAATTAAGACATGTTTATGGTTTGATTGGCTAGCTTTTTACTTTATACATGTTTTTTTCACACCGGTTTGATAGAGTACATATATTTTCTATATAATTTTAACACATGTGTGTTCACGAGGTCTATTGAGTGTGATGCAAGACACATACATGTTGACACACACTAACAATTGTTGGTTTGGCACCTTCCCATTGACACTTATCTTTGAGGGCATCTCCTACACTACACAAGTGATTTTTTAAAAAAATTACTTTACACTTCCTCATATTGCGTGATTATACACATGGTTTCTACATTATATTTTGAGATAACAAGAATAATAAGGTTTCTTGTGCAACGCTAACGTATATTTATATCCCTATGTTTTCTATCACTATTTACTATACATGTTTGATACATTATTGTCACTACTTTCTTATATAGATTATTTCCTTGTTTGACTACTATTTTTTTACTCCTTGCTTATGGTTAACAATCACCTTATTTGATTACAATCTTATGATTTCTTACTCTATATGTAGGATTTACTTGATTATCTTGTGACATCGTGGGTGTACCATGTTTGTGGATTTATACCTCTCTTGAGTGTATGAACTTAATTCTCTGTATATACATAAATTTCTCGTATACTTGAAAACCAACATGTGATTTGACGCACTCGACTTCTCGAGGTCATCCGAGACAATCAAAATGTGTGGAATTGAGAGGATGCATATGGGAAGCTAAATGATAATCAAGGGCTAAGAACAAGTAACATGAATTCCTAATAGATGAGTTGGTAAAAAGGGAAATAGAGGCTATGAATGGGTAGCATAAATTCCCTATGGTTTGATTATTTGCTTTGATTTGTTTTCTAAACTACGTTGAAAGCTTGTTTTAAATAAATAAAGAAAGTAAATTCATCTTAAGTAAAAGACAAGTGTATTTAATCTTTTAATTAACTAAATTCATTCCCGATTAATTAAATAAAATGAAAGAACCATCTACTCTATTTGTTTGAGAAAGAAATGAATTGAAAGAAACTAACTAAACAAACTAAACAAACATTGACTTTTGTATTTCCTAAATTAATTAAAATAAAATAACAATTACAAACACATATAAAGAAACTAATCTAAATGAAGTAAACTATTTCTAAATTAAAATAAAATAAAAAGGAATAACCGGATGTATCTTTCCTCTTTTACAAGATTGTGAAGCTAGATCTAATTTGAAACAAAGAATGTACTCTAAAGTTATTATTCGAAAATGTGATTCCTTCTAACTACTTATGCCTCATATTCACGGGAAGAAAGAAAGCTTCTCAGAAGTAATTTATTCTTCACCCAGAAACTTCCCCGATGAAATATAAATTAATTAAACCGATGATTTAAATTAAAGAAACGAAAAAGGAACAAAACAATGAATTTTCCTCCAACTTCTTTCCCTCACAGATCCACAAGGATAAGTAGAGAAGAAGTTATCATTGGAAAACTTGTGTAGACAGTGCACAAAAAAAATTGGAAATGAAGATGTAATGAATTCTACCACTTTAAATAATTTTATATTTCTTCTAATCTAACGACAATAATCAATTTAAATCTTTAAAAGAAATCAAGACATCCCAACCTGTAATCATTGATCTGTGATAGTATCAGGTGTGGTGGTCTATTGTGTCTCCTTAGCTTCCTTTTCCTTTCCAAATATGAATTCCAGTTGATGCAATGTATGAAATGTTGGTTGGTAGCGAAATGAACAAGAAGGATGGTTGAAATGACTGGTTGCAAGATAACTGGTAGAATGCAATACTTGAAATAATAGGGAAATGAAATGGTTTCCTATGTAGTTCCTAATAAGATTTTGGCAGCATAACTTTGCAAAAAAATCTAAAAACTCCAACCCAACATTCAAATGAAAATTGGGATTTTATAAAAATATGAGGAAGAAGAAGTCTAAAACACATGTCCATCAAGAATTGACAACACATCTAGATAAGGGGCAATCAACATACTAAACATAATAAACTAGGAAGAGGAAATCAATACAATTCCATCAAGCCCAAAATCAAGCGAAATGGTCAAGAAATGGGTGAGAAAATCACTCTAGAAATGGAGACACGCGTTAAAAAACATGCATTTTAATCGTGCATGTAAAAGTGACAGAACTTTCGGTCTATGTAGATTGGTAGTTACATAACTTTAAGCTAGAAATAAGTGCGGAAAAGAGTGAAAAGTGGTTTTAAGGATGTAATTGACTAAAAAACTTAGAAACAAGGATAAATAAATCATAACAAACATGCAAAATATGAAGGGAGAGGATTTGGATCTCATCATTAATCTGGAAAAGAATTCTTTCATGATTGGAGGCTTACCATGTCCTTCAATGTAGCACCGTTAAATTTTTAGGTGTGTACAATTTCTTCTATATTGATTATCTTATGACACCATGGGTGTCCCATGTTTGTACTCTATTCCTCCCCATGACTATGTTTTTATGTCTCTATACTAGTGGTTTCTTGATTTGTACTATGATGTTTTTATATTATTATTACTCTAGTTTATAAAACTTGATTATATTTTGACGATTACATACTATTATTATTATTGTCTTATGACATGATTGACACTTATTCACTATTGTTCTTACTTTTATACACATGTATTATTACTTTTTGTGTGTGTCATGTTGCTTTCTCTGCTCGTTATGGTTTCCACCATGCCCAACCCATTTTACGGGTACAAGTTTCCTTTGGTGGCCAACATTCCAACCTATTAGATCTATTACATGTGGATACACATATATTCTTTTGATCCACACATTCAAATGCTTAATCACATGCACCTCAAAAGAGGGGGCATTCATCTGGATATTCTACGCATCTACAAACACATTGCAAACATGGGAACATGTTTTCATAAGGTCCATATCCTCAAAAATAAGCATCAATACTACAAAGTGGAAGAATCCAAAGTATGTCAATATAGTTAGGACCATGGTAAGGTCTTGAATAGTATGGAAGCTCCTAGATGGAGGTGTTTATTCTAAGAAATTTTTAGTTTTCTCATATTCCATCATCTATCGATATGATTTGTATATAATTACATATACTGATTACTTAATTCAAAGCATGATACAATGGGTGTGATTACTTCCTTCTCCTCTACATTACTCAGACACAATTGCAAGAAAATGGTTTTGGGGGCTTCTCCTTTTCCCATATGATATTCCAAAATCTTTAAGCTAGATTTCAGCATTACAACACCTAATGTGGGCATGGTGTATCCACTCCTCTTTATGGTTCTATCTTACTTAGAGATATAATAATATGAAATGGACTTAGATCCACCTACAGTGGTGTGGTATGTGGGGGTTTGGAAGGTATCAAAGCAACTAAGTTCTTCATAGGTTGTCCTTCCTCTTCTCTCACAAGTTTCTAAAAAAATGAAGGTATCGAAGTGGCTAAATTATTTCTAGGTTTTCTTTCCTCTTTTATAAAAATTTTCAAGGGTACTTTTTCTGTGTGTGTGTGTGTGTGTGTGTGTGTGTGTGTGTGTGTGTGTGTGTGTGTGTGTGTGTGTGTGTGTGTGTGTGTGTGTGTGTGTGTGTGTACTGCTAGGTTACACGCGACTCTCAGTTTCACCTTTGGAATAATTGGAGACTAATCATCCCTAATCTTCTAACATCTCAACAACATTTATGAATCTCAAGAGTACAATAAGAATGGGGCACCTCCCTTCATAAAATAAATAAGTGTATTTCTTCTATGTTGTGCATCTCTTATACTTACTTTTCTCAAATTCAAAATTTACAAGCATTACCTATACTTTGAGTTGCAGAATAATTTCTATCAGAGACATTGACTACACTACGTGTTGCAGGTTTCATCATGGAGTGTTCTAACACCAACCCCTCAAAGAACAACTATCAAGCAAAGATAAAGTGTTCGTGCACATTCATGTATGTTTTTCCTTTAAGCATGCAATTTTGAATTACACACTTAAAGGGAGGGGGAATGTAGACACTAAAATTTAATAACTTGTCCTTTGAAAAATTTGGATATGTTCCCTTTCTATGACAAATTCTCACATTCAAAATTCAATTAGCATATTTATCTATCCATTTCATGACCTGCTCATCTTTACAATCCACTCTATCATCAATTTGATAAATATTATTAAATAAAAGTAGTAAATTAACACTTTACATTATGCCACAACTTTTTGTTTTACACCACAATCCTTTATTCAAGATACTACAAATAATCGTAATGTGAAATAAAATCTTGGTGACTTCATGCAGTCCTTCCCCTTTGCATTCTCTAACTCTATTTTTAATTTGAATATCTTTAGTGTTAGGAAATAAGGGATAAAATATGCAGAACAAACCCACACAAAATCACAATAGTAGAAACTAATAAGCAGAATAATATCACTGATTTGAAATAAAAGTGCATAAAATAAAAAACAACATAAAGACAATATTTAACGTGGTTCACCCAATTTGGGCTATGTCCACCAAGAATCACTTGCTCAGATTTTATTACAAGCCACATCTTTCTCTCAATACAATACCTATATTTGTTTCGAGCTATACTCAATAAAATCTCCTGAATTCACACTTGAACTCACACATCTACCATGTTACATCTCCCCTACCATATGTAAATAAGAACATCAATAGCAATTGTTTGAGCATTTTACAATACTGTGGGTATAAAACCATGGGCCAAAACCGCCCTATAAACCTATGGGTCAAAATACCGCCCATATGATAAGAGCACATCTCCGAGGCATCGAGACATTTTTAGGCCAATTTTTTTTCTCGAGGCCTACGCCTCGAACCCAAGAAAATTGTGGAGAGTGTACAATACTTTTAGTGTACAATCTTCAACACTTCCACACATGAAAACAGGTTTCGTAACATAACATTTACTACATCGTTTCATTTTCCTAGGGTCAACCTTATTAGAATATTTCACCTATGGAAGGCTATATAAGGAAGTCAATGTCACTTTATAACTCATCGGTGCTCTAAAAAGCTCCTATTACAAATAACATTCGAAAAGAACTCAAGGGTCTTACAAATCTTCCCAGATTAGTTGCACATCGAGTTGGATCAATCCCTACTACAAGTCCAAAGTACTAAACCAGTTCAAAGAGTATAGATTCCTCCATTTCCAAGCATGCTAAGGTCATAGAGATGTCTTAGCAAAGGTTTTTGACTAGTCAAGGATGAGTAATAAATGCGACCTAGTAGCCAAGGTGTTCTAAAAATTGAGTGAGATGTGTGTAGGAATAAATCATTTAATTGCAAAATAATAAATGGGATGAGATAAATTCTAACGATAATTGCCAAATTCTATTAGTCTAGTTTTAGGGTACCACTAACCTTGGTAGGGGTGTAAGAGAGCACGAGTTTTCCAAATTTTAATGGATAAATAGATTTCAATTGCAACTCAAAAATTGATAAACATTTAATATAAATAAAATAGTAATTTGAACTTAATTCCAAATAAAATGAAAATAAAGGAGACATGCAAAGTTTTAAGCTTACAAAATTATATCTTGAGGTTAGATGATAGTCATCAAAATATGACTGTGAAGACTAGGGTTTTGTGGCAAGAGAGTGAGAGCCCCAAAACCTAGAGGCAAATAGAGAACCTTGTCCAAACCATCAATTTCCAAACTTGATAATGTCCAAACATCTAATAACATTATCGGTTAATTTTAAACAAGTGAAATATGTTTTGATGATTGTGTTTGTCTAACTTCTCCTAGATTTGTGTTGCTCAAATCTCCTACTAAATAGAAAACAAAGTCTTTCCCTAATCGAGATAGTGATATCTTTAAAACTTTAAGGAAATTAGTGCTTATTTTGGGGCATGTGTCACACTTGGTTTGATTCTTATCACAACCTTAGATAGTGTAAAATAGTGAAGACAACAAACCATAAATTATAGCAACTCAATAGCTAGATAAATTAGTGTTATGCAAAGTGAGTCTCTTCCCTTTTAAATATGTGTTCAAACTAAAATGCTTCCAAAAAAGTGTTTAATATATTTTTTGATGATCTCTAATGCTTGAATCCTTATTGAAATCTTAGAACATTTTTTATAATTGCTAGATGCTAGATAATCAAATGACTTAGAATTTGTGTGTATTTGTAGACAAAATGAATTCAAATTAGAACCATATTGGCACCCACGTTGACCTCTAATGGTCAAAAGGTGAAAAAGGAAGGAACAATAAAGGATGAAACTCAAGCCAAAGGGGACGACAAAATATCTTCAGGAGCATCTAGATGCTTTAGACATGCCCCTAGAGTGTACGGATACTCTATACGACTACCAAGATTGTACAAACACTCAAACAAAGAAAATAAGATATGGGAGAAATCTAGATAGGAAACCAATAGGAACACGAGGGGACAAAAAGATCATCCACCATTAGAAGTCAACAAATGCACTAATAATGCTTAATATGAACCAATAATTGACAAATACACAAACATACTAAAATTGTGTAATTTAACAACTAATAAATACATGTGAGTTAATTTTAAGTGTCTACACAAAATTTAAAATAGAGAATATTATATTGAGACGAATACCATGACAAAAACATGTCTTATAAACTACTTTTACACATATGAGTCATTATTAATACATACACATCCATATAGAGCATATTGTAGGAAATTAAATCTTCAACTTACAATGGACGTAGTTTTATTTATAAAAATAACAACTAAAAACATAGAGAGCATCACAAAATAACCCCCATTCACAATAAAACACATTTACAAGAAAACAACCATATGCAGGAGAAGGGTTTTGCAAGATAATAACCACTCATAAAACAAGGTTTACCCAACATAATTGGCAATGTAGGAATTTGTTGGTTCAGAAGGCAATGTAGAATTTTGAAATTAAATCGGGAAATTTGTGCCAAGTACAAAGCCGTAGAAATATCAATTTTTAAAATTCTCATATTAGTTGGAGGCTTGCAGCTGCCAAAGGTGATTTACTTTGTGCAGCACTTATCAAGTTCACTGTTCAACCATTCACATGACCAGTTGATCTCAATTTATCCATGTCTTCAGACACATTTGATCGGTTCTGTTATGAGTTAAGACTCCATAGAATATATGAATTTGCATGGCTTCTTCTACCACCAAACTCTTCCATTCCATCGCGCCAATTTTGATATCGAGATCATCACTTGAGAGTTCTTACAATATCAACTACGACAGGGAAAAACACCGTTATTTTCTTCACGTTTTTGCTGCTCTTAAACCAGAGCGAAGATGGGATTTTAACCAATACACCAACGAAGACTGCTATGTCTCTCTCTTGGAGGGCTGTACCAGGAACAAATCACTTTTACAGGGCAGAAAACTTCACGCCCACTTGCTCATCAGTGGTCAATTTCGCAATATCCTTTTGGTTACCAAACTTGCAGCAATGTATGCCATGTGTGGCAATATGGTTGATGCACGACAACTGTTTGATAAAATGTCTGAAAGAAGTGGCTTCTTATGGAATATGATGATTAGAGGGTATGCCTGCAATGGCCCCTGTCAAGAAGCCCTTAGTCTCTACAATGAAATGCAAGCCGTAGATGTACGGCCCGATAAGTTCACCTTTCCCTTTGCGGTGAAAGCCTGTGGTATTTTATCTGCTCTGGAAGAGGGCAAGGAGATACATTATCATATTGTCAGAGCTGGACTTGAATCTGATGTTATTGTGGGAAATTCTCTCTTGGCAATGTATGGCAAATGTGGCAGTATGGGACATGCTTGCCACTTGTTTGACAAGATGCCTGAGAGGACTGTGGTGTCCTGGAATACAATGATTGCGGGATATGCTCATAATGGCTATGCAAACGAGGCTTTGACACTTTTTCACCAAATGCAATCAGAGGAAGTTGAACCAGACAAGACTACAATTGTAAGTGTGCTACCGGCATGTGCTGAGTGTGGAGCTCTGCAAGAGGGAAAAGATATTCATGGTTACATCGTGAGGCATACGCTTGAATCAGATGTTCAGGTGGAAAATTCTCTTATATCTATGTACGATAAGTGTGGATGTATTGATACTGCACGCAAAGTTTTTGACAGAATGTCTGACAGAGATGTGGTCTCATGGACTGCAATGATCGGTGGATACTCTCAAAATGACCACGCCAATGAGGCCTTGGAACTTTATCGTCAAATGCAACTAGCAGGCATAAGACCTCATCTGCCTGCCATGGTCAGCGTGCTTCCTGCATGTGGTCATTTGGCATCCTTGCAACAAGGCAAATCAATTCATGCTTATATAATTAAAAGTAGTATAGAGTCAGATGTTATTGTTGGGACTGCGCTTGTAGATATGTATATCAAATGTGGGGACTTGGAACTTGCACATCAGATGTTTGAAAGCATGCCAACAAGAAATTTGGTATCATGGAATGCAATGATTGCTGGATATGCCCATAATGGTCATGCTAATGAGTCATTGATACAATTCCATCAACTGCAAGTGGCGGGAATAGTTCCTGACCAGGCAACTATGGTGAGTGTGCTACAGGCGTGTGCTTATTTGGCAGCTCTGCAACGAGGCAAATGCATTCATGGGTACACATTTAGAAATGGGTTTGAGTTAGATGTGTGTGTGGGTACTGCACTCATAGACATGTATGCTAAATGTGGGAATCTAGAAATTGCACGTCGCACATTTGACAAATTACCCGAAAAAGATGTTGTATCATGGAGTGCAATGATTGCTGCGTATGGAATGCATGGGCACGGTGTAGATGCTCTGGCACTTTTTCCGAAATGCAGAAGACAGGCTTCAAACCAAACTGCATTACCTTTACCAGTGTTTTATATGCATGCAGTCATTCAGGTTTGGTAGAAGAAGGCTGGAAATATTTCAATAGCATGAGTCAAGATTACTGCATCACCCCTGGGTTGGATCAATATGCATGCATGGTTGACCTTCTTGGGACGAGCTGGACAACTTGATCAGGCTCAGGACTTCATTAAAAGGATGCCATTAGAGCCTAATTTTGATGTGTGGGGAGCTTTACTAGGTGCCTGCAAAATTCATTGTAATGTTGAGGTAGGAGAGCATGTAGCAAGTCGCCTATTTAAGATGGAGCCTGAGAATACCGGAAACTATGTGCTTTTGTCAAATATCTATGCCGCTGCTGGAAAGTGGGCTGGTGTAGCAAAGGTGAGAGCAATGATCCAAGAAAGGGGATTAAGAAAGACTCTGGGCTGCAGCTTGATTGAAATAAATAATAGGATGCATGCATTTTCTGCTGCAGATAGATCACATCCTCAATCTGATAAAATTTATGCAATGTTACAGACTTTGGCTGGGCAGATGAAGGAGGCAGGGTATATATCTAATAGAAAATCCGTCTTACATGATGTAGAGGATGAGATGAAGGAACAAATGCTCTGCAGTCACAGTGAAAAGTTGGCCATTGCATTTGGACTCATCAACACAAGGCCTGGAACCCCTATTCGAATCACAAAGAACCTCCGCGTGTGTGACGATTGCCACAAGGCTACCAAGTTTATCTCAAAGATTGTGGGAACAGAAATTATTGTGAGGGATACAAGCCGTTTCCATCACTTCAAAAATGGATTGTGTTCTTGCGGAGATTATTGGTGATGCAATTAATAACAAACAATAAACATAAGCTTAATTATTGCAAGTTTTAATCCTAAACTGATAGCCAACAACTTGGTGTTATTGTCCATTTCTAAGCTGCTAATCTAATGGGTCACCTGTGGTCTTATAATCCAGTGCTGTGCCCGTTGTATCCTCCTACAAAATCTTGTAGGATGAAAGGATGATGTTAGAAAACTTAATATAGAGCTTGCCAGTGGCAGGCTGGGCATTTGTATGGTCTGATTCCACGTTGATTGTATTTGATTGACTGCACATACTTGTGCATGTGTGTGTAAGATTGACTTCAAACACAGCAGAATTTGTACTTCAGTGCTGTTGGACTGCGAAGGTTTGGTTTACTTTCAAGCTTCGGTCATAATCTCCAAACTCAAGGGTATCGGAAAAAAATTGAAATTAAAAACAAATGAGAAAAAATAATTCATACTACAGGTTCATTTTCGGATTTCATTTCAGCTTCCAAGGTTTTGGCTATGAACTTAACACAAGAGGCCAATCTATTCTCCAAATAGAACCATTGACCAGCTGCTTCTCTCTTGCAGATATTGCTTTCTCATTGCAAAGGGACATAGGTGTAATAACCTGTTGTCGTTGGGCAAATAAAGCAAAAGTAGGCAATGAGTTGACCGCCAGTATAGGGTTTGAAGTTTGAATCCAAAACCACAGGGTTAAGAGCGTTTTGGCCTATGAACACTTAACAGTTCTCAAATTACAGAGAGTGTCTTCATGTTTCTACCTCTCTTAAACCACAACTCAACTGGGGTTTTCACCTACCCACCAACACATTATCAGAGAACACTCTGCTTACAGTACAAGTGACAATGCTTCCCTCTTGGAGGATTCTATGAAGAGTGAATCACTCTCACAGCACAGGAAACTTCACACCCACCTCTTCTTTGTTGACTGTACGACAAGCATGTCTTCTTAGAAGCCACACTTAGCCATCTATGTGGCATACTGGTTTATGCACGGGAAAAGTTTGACAATATATCTCAAAAACATAGCTTCATATGGAACATATTATCAGAGGATATTCCTGCAACGGTTTCTGTGAAGAAGCACTTACCCTTTACTATAAAATGTAAAAGGTGGACATGCAACCTGATAATTATTGCATAGCCAAAGCTGGACATGCGTCTGATATTACTGTGGGAGCTTCTCAACTGGAAATATTTGCCGAAAGCAGGATTATACTCACTAGTTATTTGACTGAAAGTATAAATGTACATGAATGATGGTGTCTTGAATGCAATGATAGCATGATATGTTACAAAATCAACATAGAAATTCCTTTTTTATCTTGTTTTGTAGTTTTCCCTCCCCTTGTGTCTAGTCCATGAATACATTTGCAGCCGCCCCCACGTGTTCCATGCCCTGGTCGTGATTCCAATGTAATTTAATGGCTTACCAATGAACTTGGGAGCAATGTCAAACCCAAAATGAGTTTCAAGCCAAATTGTCGAATGATGTGATGAGTATGTTTTTTAATTTAATGGCTCAGCACCAACAGACCTGTTTTAGTTACACTGACTCTTAACACAATTTAAGCTGGATACAAAGATCGCCATTCCCTCTTTTGATGGCACCATTAATGATGCTAAAGTAGATGCTTGGCTTCACGGTGTAGAAAAGCATATTTTATGACACTTTCTGGCCTCTGTTAGAGAAGCAAATAATGATTAAAGTAGTCCACATGAATGATCAACCTCTTTCTTAGTGGCAATCCCATGACCAACTTTTGTCTTGCACAACTCAAGCAAAATTTAGACTTGAGGCACATTCAAGGATGCCATACGGAAGTGCTTTTATCCACTTGGGTACAAAGAAACATTGTTGGCTCATTGGCTTCACCTTCGGCGAATGTCAGGGAAGTCTGTCCTATGATAAATCAAACATTTCAATTGGCTTGCTATCATGTTGGAGATGGCAGATCTAGATGAGTTTTTGAAGATCAAGTTCCTTTCCGGCCTCTTTTCTCATATCATAAGAGATTTGGAGCTCATTTCTATTACTTCTTTCAAGTAGGCATTTCAGTTTGCACTTAAGGTTGAGACAAAAATGGACGAGACCTCAAAACCCTATCTAATCTTCTATGCAATCCTATTAGAAGAAGTCCTACCAAAATTCTTCTTTTCCCTCAATCAACCCTTCCAACTCAACAATCAGAAATGGGAATAGTTTTCACAGCGTGTTAATAAGGGTTTGGCTTCCCTTTGGGCAACAGGAAAAGAATTATTGTGCTTATCACAAGCGCACCGCCATTCTACTGAAGAATGTAAAGCTCTTCAGCCAAAGAAAACTAAATCTCTTCTTGCAGCACCACAACCAACATCTGAAGATATTGAGTTTCCAGTGTCTAATCCTACGCAAAGCAATGCCCAACTCATGCTCATTATTAATGATTACTCTGCCAGCAATTGGGAGGCACCCTTTACCCATAATTGTCGAATAAAGAATTGATTGGTAGAGCTTACCATTGACTATGGGAGTTAGAAAAGTCTTATTTCAGCAAAATTGGTGGATGACCTCAAATTGCCCACTACTACACATTCACACCTATACCAGTTCGGATGGGTTAAGGAGAGACAACCGATTCTTGTTTCTCGCAAGTGTACACTTACATTTACAATTGAGCTTTCTAAGATACTGCTGAATGTGATAGTACTCCACTTGACTGTTGAAATTTGATCCTTCAAACTCCTTACCTGTACAATCACAGAGACATATTTGATGGTTGTCACAAGACCTAGAGGCTCCTTAAGGATGGAAAGGTCTATAAACGTTTGTCTTCTGTCAGCCCTCTCATTTCTGTAGGAAACCTGTCAAGCAAGTAAATTTGAATCAGTTCATTGTACTTGGTATCATTCGGGAAGGTATAGGAGATAATGCCAACAAGGTTCCTCCTGCTATTCAATCTATTTTGGATGCATATGCTGATGTCTTTGAAGAGCCCAAAGGGCTTCCTCTCATGCAAGCTATCCAGCACTCTCTTCAACTTATGCCAGGCTTCCAGCTGATGTCTTTGATGAGTACGTTTTCTAATTAATGGCTCAGAACCGAGTATCACTTACTCTATCACTATTTAAGCTGGTTGCCTTACATACTCATCACCAACTTGTACATCACTTGAATTCACAATCAAAAATTCAAGAGAGTTGACACTTGAATTCGGCTTCTTATATCCAACAATTCTAGTTGGTGATCAAGTACAAAAGAAGATGCAACCAAAAAGTGGTTGATTTTCCTTAGTTCACCTCCTGCTCAAGTATTTAGCATTTTGATTACTCAATTGCCAGTTTATGAGGAATGGGAGATTCTTTTTGCCAAAGGTCCTTATTTTGGTTCAACTGTTGTGGCACTCTAACAACCCATAGTGATGAACCATATATCCTTTCTCGACTACTCCATGATGAATTTCAGTATAAATCAAATCAGCTATATGTCCCTCGCGGTGATGCTTGCCACCTTCTGCTTAGGGAGGTTCATTTTTCTTCCTATGGTGGACATTTTTGGGTATAGAATACTTTTCAACATCTTCAATGCTATTTCCAATGGCCTTCCATTTGGAAGCCAATCCAAGCTTTCCAATAGAAAAGTTGGGTTGTATCAACCACTACTAGTGCCTTCATGTGCATGGGAGTCAATTTGTATGAACTTTAGTAGTGGTTTGCCTCGAACTCACCATCAACAAGATTCCATCTTTGTGATTGTATGCCGCTTCTCTAAGATGACAATCTTCATTCCATGCACAAAGTCCATTGATGCTCCACAAGTGCAACCCCTTTTTTAAGCATGTATGGTGTCATTTCGATTGCCTTTGACTATTATTTCTGAGCATGTCTCTCGATTCATGAGCCACTTTTGGTGATAATCGTGGAGGGTTCTTGGTTTTCACTTATGCTTCTCTACACCCTTTCATCCACAAACCACAAACCACAAACGCTGGAAGGGTTACATGGTATAAAATGTTCAGAGTATGTGGATCACGAGATTCTAATATTACCTTTTTATTTTTAAGTTTACTATTACATACTCTCATTATGGGGACCTCTTTTACACTACTATTTACACCAATATACTAGTGTAAAAATGTAAATAAAAATACCTCTATATGATTTCACGTATTATGTACCACCTTACCAATCACAAACTAATAGCCAAAACAAGGTGGTGAATCACATTTTAATGCATGACCTCCACATACACTATTAGAAAAAAAAAACAACGGGACACATATTTTCATGTTCTTCAACATAGCCACAAACAAGGCAATACATAGGTCCACAAGGTATTTTCCATTTGAGGTTGATCACAACTCGCAACCTTTAGCACCTTACAAAATTCCCATTGCCCTCCCTTCATTAAATACATCACACTACCACAACGAGAAAATCAAAGCTTCTTCCTTCATATAAATTTTGCCAAGATTAATTTGAAAGTTCTAGAAACTCTTATCAAATGCAGACCTATTTCAAGGCACTTCATTATCGACATCGAGCTTCTCACTCTTTTTAAGTTGGCAATCAAGTATGGTTTCACTTGGACAAACATCAATTCCAAAACAAACAACATCATAACCTTAAGTCAATCAGATACAAACCATTTATTATAATTTAGGAAACATTGCCCAATTCTTTCTATTTAGATCTCCCAACTCGTGGTCAAGTGGGCATTCACAATGTTATCAATGTTAGCCACCTTAATTTATATGAACCCCCTCACTTGGAAGAGAAGCTCCAATGAGTCATCCTCGAGACAATGTTCCATAATTTTGGTCTCCTTCAATTGACGATTTATTGTTTGATGTTTGAACTAAAAGCACAACAAAAGAAGGCCGTTACTTATTTAGTTGGCCGTAAGGGTAGTTTTCCAACTGGGGCCAAGTGGTTTCTACAAACATTTTTTCAAGAACAATTTCCCATCTATAAAAGAAATTGGGGACTATTTCCTCTAAGCATGGAAGAAATAATTAGACAATGTCACACATGGACTATTTTCTTAGTCAAATGAATTATGGTGTTATTATATACATCTATGTTTATTCTATTTATGTATTTATCTCTTTCTTGAAGCTTCTTCTTTCCTAGAAGCTTCTTTATACATTTTAAAAATAATCACATAGGCTATTTTATTAGTCACATGAGCTATTTTATTAGTCATAGGAGCTATTGTATTTTATCATATGATCTTATTCTTATTCTATGAACTTCGCTCTCTAACACACGTAATCACACTCGATTCAACCGACAAGGACTTCACATACACCTATAATGCACTTTCGCAATGTCAACAAGTTTGGGAGTTCTATTTGTCTGAAAAGCTTGTCTACAAGCATGATCATCTTTGTGTCCCCGATTTTGTACCTCACCAAAGACTCATCGATAGTCATAGTACATCAAGACATGAGACCACTATGATGTTGCAAAGAGACTCTAGCCACATCAGTGCAAGCACATTTCTATTGGTTGCACATGCACACATATGTGGAGCGCCACATCAAGTCTTCTAGTCCTTGTTGCTTAGAAAATACCACAAATATGAAGCTAGGATTTTATGCACCTCTACCAATTCTAGCTATGCCACGAGAATCTTATTTTTGTATTTATGTCTTTCCTAGAAGCTTCCTCTTTCATGAAATCTTCATTGTAATTGTTTTCTCTTACAGTGCTTCCACTTTCACTAAAGTTTCACTTTCCGAGTTCTCTCTCTTTCTTGTTTAAGAAGCTTCAATTATTTTTCTTTTCTAGAAGCTTCCATTTTCTCAAGAAGCTTTATTTTTGTCTTCTTGAAGAATTCTCCTTGTAATCTATAGATACATAATATACATTATAACACATACATTTGTAAACTTCACTTGTTCTATCTTTGTGTACACCCGAGTTGGCTAGATGGTGAAGAACTTGTACTTTTGAAAGAGAGGTCACAAGTTCAAATCGTGTAAGGGGTAGGATATGTACATTTGTGTTTCATTTTTGCATTTGAAGCACATTTAGGGGTAGGATATATACATTTTTGTTTCACTTGTGCATTGGAAGCACATGACCTCGTATGCAAAC
The DNA here is from genome assembly GCA_018340775.1 of Taxus wallichiana var. yunnanensis. NCBI lineage: Eukaryota > Viridiplantae > Streptophyta > Pinopsida > Cupressales > Taxaceae > Taxus > Taxus wallichiana. Next base: position 898,298,006 of record CM031235.1, read on the forward strand.
TAATGGCCAAACCTAGGTGGTGAATCACACATAGTGCATTCCCTCCTCTTACACCATTAGAAACATAAGCAATGGGACACATAATTTCATGTTCTTCAAAGATAGCCACAACAAGACAACACATAGTATGGCAATCGAGTATGGCTTCACTTGAAAAACATCAATTCCAAAAAAACATCACAATCGGCTATTAAATATAATCCATTTTTTATTTATCCAAGCAACATGCCCCAATTCTTTTTGTTTAGATCTCCCAACTTAGGGTCAAGTGGGAATTTACGATGTTATCAATATTAGCCAACTTAATTTATATGAACCCCTCACTTGGAAGAGAAGTTCCAATGACTCATCGTCAAGACAATGTTCCATATTTTTGGTCTCCTTATTTTGAGGATGCATTGTTTGATGTCCGAACTAGAAGCACAATAAAAAAATATTGCTACTTATTTAGTTGGTCGCAACGGTAGTTTTCCAACTTAGGCCAAGTGGTTTCTCCAAACATATTTTCATGAACAATTTCCCCATCCGTAACATAACTTGGGGACAATTTCCTCTAAACACAAAGGAAATGATTAGAAAATGTCACATGGACTATTTTATTAGTCACATGAGTTATTGTATTTTATCATATACTCCTATGTTTGTTCTATTTATGTATTTATCTCTTCTTCAAGCTTCCTCTTTCCTAAAAGCTTCTTTATACATTTTTCGAGATAGTCACATATTTTATTAGTAACGTGAGATTGTATTTTATCATATAATTATATGCTTATTCTATGTACTTCGCTCTCTAACACATGTGGCCACAATTTTACACTAGGTATCCCTCTATTCAAATGAAAAGGACTTCACATAGTCCTATAATGCACTTTTGCAATGTGAACAAGTTTGGGAGTTTTTTTGTCCAACAAGCTTGTCTACAAGCATGGTCGTCTTTGTATCCCTAATGGCGACTCCAAAGACTCATTTATGAGAGTTACAATACATCAAGACATAAGGCCACTTTGATGTTGCAAAAAGACTCTAGCCACATTATAAGCACATTTCTATTGGTTGTACACACACACAGATGTGGAGAGCCACATCAAGACTTCTAGTCATTGTTGTTTAGAAAAGACTAAATAGGAAGCTAGGATTTTATGCACCTCTATCGGTTTTATCTACACAATGAGAGTCTTATTATGTATTTATCTCTTTCCTAGAAGCTTCCAAGTTCCTTGTAATCGTTTTCTCTTACAAGCTACCACTTTATCTCTCTTTTTTTGTGAAGAAGCTTCGCTTATTTATTCTTCTCCTGAAGCTTGCATTTTCTCAAGAAGATTTATTTTCTATATCTTCTTTGATGAATTCTCCTTGTAATCTACAAATACATAATACAATGTATGACACGTACACAATTGCAAACTTATTTTGTTTTATCTTTATGTACGCTTGAGTTGTACAAATGGCAAAGAGCTTATACTTGAAAGAGAGGCCACAAGTTTAAATCATGGGGGTACGATATGTACATATGTTTTTCATTTGTGCATTTGAAACATAGTTAGGGGGTACGATACGTACATATGCGTTTCATTTGTGCATTTGAAACATAGTTAGGGGTAGGATATGTACATTTGTCTTTCACTTGTGCATTTGAAGCATGGGACCTTGTACCACAAACCGATGGCCAAACCAAGGTGGTGAATCACACTTTAGTGCATGCCCTCCACATACACCATTAAAAAATAAGGAACACATATTTTCATGTTCTTTAGCATAGCAACAAATGAGCAACATGTAGTTCCACAAGATATTTTCCATTTGAGGCCTATCATGGCTCCCAACGTTTGACACCTTATAATATTTCAGTTGTCCTCCCATCATTGAATACGTCACACCAAGTGGAGGAGAAAGTCAAAGTTTCTTCCTTAGTACACAATTTTTCCAAGATTCATTCCAAAGTTCAAGAAACTCTTCAGCAAATGCAAACCTAATTCAAAGCACTTCACGATTGACATCGAACTTCTCACTCTTAAAGTTGGCGAGTGAGTATCAAACACAGATAAAATACAATCCAACAACAACACCACAAGCTTAAGTCAATCAAATACAAGTCGTTTATTATAATCCAAGCAACAAGCCATAATTCTTTCTTTTTAGATCTCCAATTTAGGGCTAAGGGCATTCACGATGTTATCAATGTTAGTCAACTTAATTTATATTAACCCCCTCACTTGGAAGAGAAGTTCCAACAACTCGTCCTCAAGACAATGTTCCATATTTTTGGTCTCCTTCGTTTAAGGATGCATTATTTGACGTTCGAGCTAGAAGCAAAACAAAAGAAGACTACTACTTATTTAGTTGGTCAAGGACATTCACGATGTTATCAATGTTAGTCAACTTAATTTATATTGACCCCCTCACTTGGAAGAGAAGTTCCAATGACTCATCCTCAAGATAATGTTCCATATTTTTGGTCTCCTTCATTTGAGGATGCATTGCTTGACGTTCGAACTAGAAGCACAACAAAAGAAGACTACTACTTATTTAGTTGGCCACAAGGGTAATTTTCCAACTAAGGTCAAGTGGTTTCTCTAAACATCTTTTCATGATTAGTTCCCCATCTACAATAGAAATTGGGGACAATTTCCTCGAGCACAAAGGAAATTATTAGACATGTCACCTAGGCTATTTTATTAGTCAAATGTGTTGTATTTTATTGTATACTCCTACGTGTGTTCTATTTATGTATTTATCTCTTTCTTAGAAGAGTCCTCTTTCTTAGAAGCTTCTTTATACATTTTTAGATAGTCACATAAGCTATTTTATTAGTCACACGAGCTATTGTATTTTATTGTAAAATTCTATGCTTATTCTATGTACTTCGATCTCTAACACATGCGGCCACAATTTTGCACTAGGTATCCCTCTATTCAATTGACAAGGACTCCGCAGACACCTATATTGTACTTCGCAATGTGAACAAGTTTAGGAGTTCTATTTGTCTGACAAGCTTGTCTACAAGCATGGTCATCTTTGTGTCCATGATGACGTACCTCATCAAAGACACATCTGAGAGTCACAATACATCAAGACATGAGCCAACTTTGACATTGTAACAAGACTCTAGCCACAATGCAAGAATGTTTCTATTAGTTGGACATGCAAACAAATGTGGAGCACCACATCAAGTCTTCTAGTAATTATTGTTTAGAAAAGACCACAAATAAGAAGCTAGGATTTTATGCACCTCTAATGGTTCTATATATGCAATGAGCATCTTATTATGTATTTCTCTCTTTCCTAAAAGCTTCCTCATGAGTGTTTTCTCTTACAACAAGCTTCCACATTCTCTAGAGCCTCACTCTCTTTCTTCTTCTTGTTGAAGAAGCTTCATTTATTTTATTTTCTCTTGGAAGCTTCCATTTTCTCAAGAAGGAACTTGTACCCTTACAAGCTTCCTCATTGAAACTCAAATTCGTGAGTTGGCTAGATGGTGAAGAACTTTGAGTTGGCTATATTCTTGAAACTACCATAGAAACTCAAAATATGAGGACAATTCATATTTGAAACATTCTTTGCACCATGTTATAAATATTCATATACTGATTCTATATACTTTGTCTGCGAAAATAAAAATTTGTTGGAATTTAAAGACATTTTATTTGAATCAAACTTAAATCTGCTAAACATGAAAGCAGAAAAGTTTATGCATCGCCGTCTGTGGGAATCGAACCCACGACCACGTGGTTAAAAGCCACGCGCTCTACCGGCTGAGCTAAGACGGCATACGAGTAGTGTATTAGCTTTATTTATAATTTTATTGAGTTTTTCTCCGTAGAAGCTCTTTGAATTAAATTATATAATTTAGAATGAAAGGAGGCACGGAAGTAGGCACAATTTCCTATTAGAAGAGCAATGCTTTCCTCAGCGAAAATACTCAACATTGATAATCGACAATATATTTATGTTTCTTATTTAGTGTGGATTATAATTTTTCATTTATTTATTACGGTGGGATGAAATGAGCAACATATATTGTAAAAGGGTGCATAAAACCAAAAACAAAGAGATAGACAAATATATGAACACAATTTCTATTAAAATTTTGCTACAATTAGAGTGTTTTTATCTTTGTACAATCTATGTTACAACGAAAAGAACCTCTTTATATAGAGGTGAGAAGTAACTAGAAGGGGTGTGAGTTTCATAAATACTTAGCTACAAATATCAAGAGCCCATATTTTACATTAATGCACATAATCCTTAGAAATACAAACGTGGAAAAGAGTGCGATTTGGACTACTAATTGATATGGCGGGGGTAGTTGGGACTACACAGGTTTCCAACATTCCTCCTTAATCTAAACTACTAATATTAATGAACACAATTTCTATCAAAATTTTGCTAGCATTTCAAAGCATTTTTATCTATGTTACTAAAGAAAAAGAACCTCTTTATATAGAGGTGAGATGTAACTAGAAGGGGTGTGAGTTTCATAAATACCAAGCTACAAATATCAAGTACCCATGTTTTACATTAATGCACATAATCCTTAGAAATATAAATGTGGAAAAGAGTGCCGGATTTGGGCTACTAATTGATACGGTAGGGGTAGTTGGACTACAAAGTTTCCAACATTCCTCCTTAATATAAACTACTAATATCAATGAACACAATTTCTATTAAAATTTTGCTAGCATTTAGTGTTTTTATCTTTGATACAGTCTATGTTACAACGAAAAAGAACCTCTTTATATAGAGGTGAGAAGTAACTAGTAGGGGTGTGACTTTCATAAATACCTAGCTACAAATATCAAGAGCCCATGTTTTACATTAATGCCATAATCCTTAGAAATACAAACGTGGAAAAGAGTGCGATTTAGGCTACTAATTGATACAACGGGGTAGTTGGGACTACAGGTTTCAACATTCCTCCTTAATCTAAACTACGAATATCAATTACTCCTAGACATTCAAAGATCTCCTTGCCCAATGGTTTGGTGAATATGCCCCGCAACTTGATCTTCTTATCTAGAATAGTCTAGGAATATTTTCTCATTGTTGATTGACTCTCGGATGAAATGATATATTGTGTCAATATGCTTGGTTCTTTTTGGAACACATGGTTTTTTGACAAAATAATTGTTGCTTTTTTGTCGCCTCGAGATTGTTAATGTAGACACAAAATAAAGCACTTTGAGTCATTATTTAGTCTCGGTCTCATACTACTATTCATATGGTTCTTAAGTGAAAAGAGTAATAATTAACCCATGTCTTTGGCTATTTTACTTTGTTTTATGTCGTTACTTTCGATCTTGTACCCACACTTGCCCAGTCTGTATTGTCATTATGTGTTTTTCCTATTTCGACCGGGCGCCTAACTAGGATTGGGGAGCCTAACTAGATAGGTGGGCGCTGTGATCCTCTTTGCACTTTACTCTCACCTTTTGGGCATTTTCTAGTTGTTCGAGCTTTCTATCTTTTTGGTGGTCCACCTTTTCGGGGTTAATTATGAAATTAGAACATGGAAAATTTTAAGAAGCCCCCAAAAAAATTCATAGAAATTTGTAGGCGAATATGAGAAAATTGACTTTCAGTAATGGCGAATCTGGGAAAATTGACTTTCATACTAATATCATTTTGTCGACCGGTAGTATTTTTTATGTCTGCACGATCGACAACATATATTATGTTGTCGATTGATAGTATATGATGTCGGTGAATATGGGAAAATTGATTTTCACGGTAATGGCGAATATGGGAAAATTGACTTTCGCACTAATATGTTGTCGGCCATTAGTATTTTTTGTCTAGAGCTCGAAGTGACAATATATTATGTTGTCGGTTAATAGTATATGATGTTGGCCAAAAATATATGTAATTTTTTTAAAAATCATTTTTGACAATAGCAATTAAAATGACTAGCTCAACGAGAAACTTGTCCTCCCAAAATATGGCGCAAAAAAAAAAAATCAAAAAAAAGATTTTTGTGAAAAAATACAAATTTTGCTAATTTTGTATGGGAATTTTTTTGAATTTTTTGATGTTAGCAATTAAAATGATCGTCTCAATGAGAAATTTGGCCTCCCGAAAATATGGTGTAGACACCTAAAATTAGCACCGCTAATTCCTCGTGTCCGCATCCACTAATACCCCTTCGTTATTACATCACTATCATATTATACATTAAATACATTATCACATCATTACCATTTTATCCATTAAATCCTTATCCTAAGTCTTAATTCCCCCTTTATATTTACTCCCCGTAAATATCATTCCACAACTGTAAAATCCTATTTTACCCCTCTTAAAACCACCCAAAACAAAATAAAACCACATTCTAACCAAAATCAAATAAAACAAAATCAACACCCTCTCAACCATTTAACAAACTTCCTAACCCATATAACCATTTTCCAACATATATCCTTCAATAAAACAAACAAAATCTTGATTTGGGAGGCAGTTGCAACCTTTTTCCATAATCACCAGTGATTCCCAAATCACAACGATTCTCCTTGGTTGTTAGCAACTCTATATAAACGAGCTCCAGGCCTCCATTTGAGGTTAGCTTGCGGTGGATGTGACCTTAGGACATCATATTACATTTTCCTTGTATCATAAACCTCTCATAGAGCCAGAGATCATCCCAACAACATTCAAGGAATCAACAATCTCTTCTTCAACCTTTGAATGTCATTCATATGTCCAGAATCAACTCAACAATCTTCTTGCATCTAAAATCTTCCTCTCTCGGGTAATATCATCTTTTGATTTCCATTCATCAATTTATACAAGGTAAGTGGTTTCCCTTGCTTCATTACATTATTATGCATCATATCAAGCTTAAATCAACCTTTTTAGCATTCCTTTCGAGTCCCATATTCATCCATTATCAACTTGTACATTTTTACAACAATCAGCGACTAATCGCGATGATTGCCCCAATCGCAGTGATTCCTGTATCAAAAAAGGTATTTTAACCCCTAAGCTTATTTTTAGACATCCAAATCACATAATCTATTACCACAAGGCCCTTCAAGTGTCTTTCTAGTCATATCAAGCTCCTTTGAGCCATCTTTAGCATTTTATCAATTATCTAAATCAAATTTATCATCTCGCTCACCTTTGTGAGTACATAGCTATCCACATCCTTGTTCCTTTGAGCCATTTTGTGATCCCTAGACTCCCTTTGGATTAGGTATCACCATCAGACCATCATATATCCTTAGACCGTATTAGTCCCTTTTCCTTTGCATTGTTGGTTATATCATTTGTTTTATCATTTTATCTTATCATTATCAGATTAATTTCTTGAACATGGATTGACATCCTTGCAAGGAAGTCCATTGACTTCTGGGGACTGGCCTTTGTCAGGAAATCCACCATATATCTATCTAATCCCATCTTCTTCTCAGTGTATGTGATCTGTAGGTTCCTCTGTCGGAGAAAGAAGGAAGGAGCTTTCATCCATCAATATCAACATCCATCTCTACGGGTATCGATAAACCCCACATCTTCCGAGGTCGGTTTTGTTTTTATTGTTTCATTGCATTAATTTAAGTAGAAAGGTAAAAACTTCTCTAAACATATGGCACAAGAAAAAAATCCCTTTTTTTTTTTTTTGTTATTCGCACTTACGGATAGTAGCTTTTATTATATACTACCGACCAACAATATTAAGGTGAATATTGGGAATTTCTCTTTCGCGGGGATGACGAATAACCCCTAAAATTAACTTGTACCCAAAAATTTTTGGCGACCTAGGCCTACTCCTTCCCAAAAATTCACCAATTTCAAATTTTAAAAACTGGAATATTCGTGAATTAACAAATATTCACCACTAAAATTTTCCCTTAATTAGAACAAGATAACCATATAAATATAAATTTATGTGACCATAATGAGGGACCAAGCATTAGGCACTTACCATTACCACCTAAGGTTCATCCATCAAAGGCATCTATAGCTACATTTTGCATCCATCTAAAGCTCCATCACAAGGCACACAAGGTTGGTTCATCTACATTACACTTCATAGGAGGGAGTTTATTGTTTCCATGCATAGATTTACTACATTCTATATCTATTTATTTGTTCGCTACTCCATAAAGTGTGACTCGAACAAGAGAAACCTAGGGCACAATTACACACACACACACCTAGAACTATATTGGGTTTGAGATGTAGTGTAGCGCTCAGTGATAAGTCCATCCATTTGGAAGTTGAGGACAGTCTGACCCCTTCATATGCATATTTATTTTTGTAGGGTTTTGATGTTATGGCTAGGGTTTTATTGGTGATTCTTCCATTGTAGGTTTACTAGTGCTTCAAAAATCACACAACGACATTCACGCGATAGGAAGTGAACATAGGAGAACATCCAATGACACTCCATATGAGGTTTCCTAGCCATTTCCACAGACCAAGGCACCCATATCTCATACAAGGCGCCTACGGGTGCCCCTATCCCTCTCCAAGTACCCCAGTCTGCTAAATAGTCAAGATCCTTAATTTTCCATGCTCTGTGTGAAGGTTTCCTCCTCTTGTTCATTCGAGTCTCCCACTATAACACGATCTGTGACATCATCAAATCAGCTAAGGCTTTCTTAACCCTCTTTGCACATTAGGGTTTTACATTTTATTGCTTAGCTTGCTTGGGTGTATTTTAATATTTTATTGCTTCATTTATTTAGTTATTTTACCGTTCTATAACATTATATTACACTAGAATATTTATATTTTAGTTAATTAGTTATTTCTTCTATTTACTCATGATACAACTATTCTAGAATTCTTCGCATCCTTATTCTCTAAAGCATGTCGGTGTTTGTGGCTACATACTCTATTGTTGTAGATAAGAGAGTCATTGATCCGAAAATTGACTAAAATTTTTTCCTCGATCATGCACCCCTATAGGCATTAATTTTTTTCCAAACTTACCCCATTAAAATCAACTTAAAACGATGCAATAATTCAAGTACACTGCACACATACAAGGTTGATAACGGAGTTCGGAAAAATGCCTACGTCTTTCGGGTTCATCAATAGAACCGATATATTATCAACTTGAAAATGAATGTAATAAATAATACAAACTAAGCATGATATCGAATACATAAGAACAAGAATCTTTATACCAAGTAGCGATCCCGACCGATAGATTCGATCCAAAGATTCTCCTTCGAGCACGATGTCCTTTGGTTTGTCGATTGGTCTTACGGATGTCTCCCGGTCGATTTTCGAGATTTGCATTCTAAAGTGTGGCTCAAATGTGGCCTATTGGGTAGTTTGAATAACTCCCAATAACAATTTTTCACCTATTAAAATAATAGGTCTTATCTTCACTTTTCCGATAACAAATAATATCGGTCCTTAATGAAGACGATGCCTATAGAATATAGGTCTTATCTCTCCATAATATGTGGTTTGTTTGTGAATTGAGAAGGTTTTTCTAAGAAAACGATCAATCTGAAAAACAATTGTGCGTTCCCTGTGTGGCCCGGAATTGCTTCATGGAACACGCATGAATACGACATACCTGTCGGATTCCGACCACTGCTAAAATCCAGAGATTCGTATTCAATCGCCTTCAACATGTCGTGGCAAGGAATCATCTGGGGAAGGCACGGATGCATCTTCAATCGATCAGAACAAGGCCATTGCTATTCTGGCGACTGCGGAGGTAAACTGCGGTGTGAAAAAGCATCGGCTCAACAAAAATTTTAACCCAATTACACATGCTGTATTTATGAATGGGTCATGTTCGGTTGATCTGCAGGTAGGATATAACCTACCTATTTCTGTCACTCCTTCGACTGTAAAAAATTGTGGATCGCAGAGCTGCAGTGCTTATGTGGGTGCCGTTTGTCCTAGAAATTTACAGGTGAAAAGGAAAGCTCAAATAATTGGGTGTAAAGGTGAATGCAATGCATATATGCGAACATGCAGTCTGCCAGATTTTTCCTCTGCATTTCAGAAGGCATGTCCGCATGTTTTTCCATTTGAAGAGAAAGTATGGTGCTTTTCCAGCAATTCATACACCCTTACTTTCTGTCCCAAACATCAAGCCTGAAATAGAGGTTTGTAAAAAAATTTGGAGAGCCGGTTTCCCAAATATTTTTCTAATGTGATTGTAGTATTCTCGAGTTTATCATTATTATTCTATAATAAAAATGTATCTTCCAACTTGGATTAGCATTGAAACCCGTGATAGAAAACGAGAATTTTTAATTTTTACGCCGAAAGGCGTGTTCTAAGTTAGAAATCCCGAGGGGCTCTGACACGGACGACAACACGAGGGCCGAGATCATTTGGTCGATGAAGTACATCCAATATTCCGCCGTACACGTGTCACTACCAAATGGTATGCAAGTTGAGGTTTTTACTGGAACAGGTAATTTCGGTCAAACTCATACCTTATTTTCACTCCGGAGGGTAGCTTGGTTAAATTTTGGCCATCATAAATTTGTGAGATCCTCGACTCTTCAAAGAGGAAAATGCGTAGGGCGTTGCAGAGAAGTGAATGTCATCTTGAAAGTTTTCAGTGAAATTTTTAGATATTGCACTGAATACATCACATGCAATGCAGTCTCTCACAACGTCTTCAAGATCTCCTCCATTGTAAATCCTACACCAAGTTTCCATTAACCCCATAAAAATAAATATATGGAACTAAATTTGTTGTTTCATCTATTTCCATTGATGGCGGTTTTCCTGAACTGCTTCCGCATAGGCCATGAGCATGTGCACGAGACAGGACGTCGGATTCCTGTGAATCCGCACCCATCACCATGGGTCGGTCCATCGAGAGGAACCCGTCTACGCCCACTTTTTTTCCCTCGCGTCTGCTTGTGGTGATCATCTTGCGGTTGGGGTGGCAGCTGTGCCTACGGTTGTTGGTGGTATAGTCGGTTGGACTTCAAGGAAGGAGTTGCTCGAGCTTGGGATCACCACAGTCGAAGGAGGCGATGGCTCATCACGAGAAACCAGTGCCTAATGTTGATGTTGATGCTGATGTCGCTGTTGTTGTTGCACCCTATCACACCTCTCGGTGCCAGCTCTACATTGGGATGGGATCGACCAAAGTCTGCATTGGTTCGAGTTTGCAACAAATGTGATTCATGCATTATATAGTGAGTATAGATTGGCACATGGGTAGATGCTCTCATTATTAATGTGAATTTATGTACTTATATTGAAGTATATATACAGTGAGTATATATTGACTTGTGAGTTTAACACAACTCACAAATGAATGTGCTCATTGTGTATACTCTTCACATTGGGATGGGATCATGTTGTTAATGTCAATTTCTATAGACTTTAACCTATGTACACATATTTAAGTATATATAAATTGAGTATATATTAATTCATGAGTTTATGTATATATGCAACATACAGGGGGGTTCAGGTTGTCGCATGGCATAGGAGAAGGGACTGCTGTTGTGTTCGAGATTGTGATGACATTTGGCCTAGTCTACATTGTCTATGCCACAACCCTTGATCCCAAGAAGGGGGATTTAGCCACAATTGGTCCCATCGCCATTGGGCTTATTGTTAGTGCAAACATTTTAGTTGGAGGGCCATTTTCACGAAGCATTTGGCCCTGCTCTAGTTAGCTGGGCATGAAGGCACCATTGGATTTACCAAGTACGCCCTTTTGTTGGAGCCCACCTTGCTGGGATCATTGATGAGTTTTTCATGATTCGATCTGAACCCACTCACCTGCCATTGGCCAGGGATTGGTGATCGAGATTTATCGGAGAGGTTTAACCAACAGCGTTAAATGGTGCCTTTGTTTTCCTGGGGTCGAACTCATGACCGGAGAAAGGAAAAACTTGTTTTCTTAGTGTTTGTGTATGGTGGATGTATATTTGGTCTTATTTTTGTATTGTGTCTGTGTCTATCGCGAGTATATGTACATACTTCATTTGCTATTGTAATGTGGTGGATTCTTATGAATAAAATGGACTCCTATTATGATTTATTAAATCTGGCACACCCTTAGTTTACATTTTCCAAAATATTTAGAATTTTCTCAATGTTTTCCAAAATAATATGTATAATCGATTACACACACACACACACACACACAACACACACACACACACACACACACACAAAATCTCATTAAGTAGATACAATAAATATTGATGATGACACTTCTACACTGCAAATGTTTGGCTATAAAATGTTTTGTAATTTAAGAAACAATAAAAAGGGGTAAACTAGGCTATGATCACACTTTAGTTTTACAAGAGTCTGCATTGGTTCAGGTTTGCAACAAATGTCACTCATGCATTAAAATTATTTTACATTGATGAGTCTCGGTTAACGCCTTTGGATCTGAAATAAAGTGTTTGTATTGTTATGCAAGGAAAATGACAGGTCTGAAAGGCCATTTAGGGTGCGTCGCTCTCCATGTTCTGCCCTGGGTTTTGAAGAGTGCGTAACCCGGTTGGTGGGTTTGTTTGACACGGGTCTTTTTTCTCATTCAATTTTTATTTTGTTGTTAAATACATGGAGAAGCAAATAGTAGATAATTTTGAAGCTATACGATTCATATGTTATCAATCTAAGGAATATTTATATTGAATGCCCTTTAAATGTGTTCTTACTCTCCAAACCCTAAATTTCGTACATTAAACTTAAACTATTGATAATGGCGTAGGCGATGAGGATAAATCTAAAAAATCCTAAAATTTTAAAGCTATTTGATTCATACGTTATCAATCTAAGGAATATCTATATCGAATGAATTTAAACTACATTAAACTTAAAATATTGATAATGGCGTAGACGATGAGGATAAATCTAAACTATCTTAAAATTTTAATACGCTAGAAAATGTAGAACGCTCCACCCCATTTTTTGCATTTACTCGCTCGAGAATTTTTTACTTGGATTCATCGATCTGGGGTTTTCAAGCAGAAGTGGAGGTCATCGCGGGCTTTGCATCTTGCTACTGCTCGAAAGACTATGGTGAAGACGTCAGAAATGGTGGCAGAGGCATGTAGTCCACAAATATTGGCCTTTGAGTGGGTTTATGCATTTGAACGGGTCTTGGCAATTGCACTTTGAGAACGAACTCTGGAGCTTGCACATTGAGCTTGATGAACATTTTGGTGATTGCACTATGGGCATGAACTCACGAGATTTTGCATTAAACTAGTTGAATGATGAGTTCTTTTCAAGAACAACTAACGATGATGATGTATTTCCTAGGTTTGGATTTAAATATTCGAAGCTTTTCGACAGTGCATCAACTTTCTCATTTAGGTTTTTTTTTAAAAACATTCTCTATGGATTTCCTTAGGGAAATGATTACATAACCTGATTGCGTTGTAAATGCATTGATGGTTTGCATGCACGCTTTTAGTTTCTCCTTAGACCCCATGCCCAAAATTCTCATGCTTTTCTAGATCGCAAAAGGGGTGATGAACTTGCAAAAAAAGATAAATTTAGGGAAAGATAATGAAGAGTGAGCAACAAAGCAAATTACCTCTAAGCACTGTCACATCCAATGCTTGTTTAATGGTGAGCTCCAGGCGTTCGATTTTGAACATCCAAAATCCACCCGAAGCTCGAGCATTCACATATTGTGGAAAGAGAAATGAAGAAGAATATGTTTGAGGTGGAGCACGTGGCAGTTAAAAGAGGGAAAGAAAAAGAGGAGAAAAGGCTTCAAGGTGATGCAAAGAATTAAAAACAAACAAGAAATTAAAGAAATCGTGTAGTTTCCCGGCAATTACGCATATTGATAGCAATTGAGTAGCTTGAGGGGCAATGTATTTGAAATCATGCATGAATCACACTTGGATTATAATAGTTGTGTGTTGATATGATTTTGGGTTTATCTATGTTTGAGTAGCTTATACTGCTCTACGTCATCACCAACCATGCACTCATTGAAGTCGTCATATGGTTTTGTGACAAATATGCATTAGACCAACATCAATGTTTACATTTTGATTATATGGAAGTTTCCAAGCTAGCATTGGTTTCCTTACCTATCACCTCGAATCATGTGTAAAATCAATTCCTTAACTCACCAACACGTTCACCTAAACTGGAGTTAAATCTATTATTTTCCATCTTGGGTTGGTACCTCCATAGAAGCTCTAATAGTTGCAACCATATTTTGTTGTTACTGTTCTTGATTCTTATATTTTTATAGACTTGCATTGTATGTGTTCATCTCGACATCAATTAATAAACCCATGTAAGAGGTCACATTTGTAATATACAAGTCCATTCACTGTGACTCAATTTCATTCTAAATTTTGGTCGTAACATTATTTGTGATTTTTAATAGGTTTTAGTTTCATGTAAATTGGTGGTAGAAGTAGAGTTTAGTTTTATTTAATTTTTTAAGCTTTTCGACAGGGCATTTTCTTCCTTAATCAGGGTTTTGTCTAAAAAAAATCTTCATGGATTTCCTCAAGAGCAACGATTACATCACTTGATTGTGTTGTAAATGCATTGATGTTTTGCATGGACACTTTGAGTTTCTTTTGGACCCCATGCCAAGAGTTCTTTAGCTTTTCAAGATAGTTTGAAGGAGAGATGAACCTGCAAAAAAAGATTAATTTAGGGAAATAGATCAAGAGTGAGTAAAGAAAAAAATTACCTGAGCAATGTCGCATCAAAGGCCTTTTTAATGGTGGACTTTAGGCCTCTGATTTATGAACATCCCAAATCCACCGTAAACTCGAGCATGCACATATTGTGGGACAAAAACGAAGAATAGGATGCTCGAGGTGGAGTGGTGAGGAAGCTAAAAAGAGGGCAAGAAAAAGGAGGAGAAAAACCGTCAAAGTGATGCACAAAAGAAAAAGAAACCATAAATTAAAGAAATCATGTATTTTCCTGGTAGCTACACATATTGATAGCAATTGAGTAGCTTGGGAGGCCATGTATTTGTAATCTTGCATGAATCACTCTTGGCTTAGAATAGTTGTGTCTTGATATGATTGTGGGTTTATCTATGTTTGAGTAGCTTATACTGCTCCACGTCATCACCCAACATGTAATCACTAAAGTCTACATATGGTTATGTGAAAAATACATGCATTAGACCAACATCATTGTCTACATTTTGATTTTATGGAAGTATCCAAGTTAGCATTGGTTTCCTTACCTACCAACTCGAATCCTGTGTAAAATCAATTCTTGAACTCGCCAACACGTTCACCTTAATTCGATTCAAATCTATTATTTTCCATCTCAGGTTGCTATCTCCATGGAAGCTCTAACAGTTGCAACCATATTTTTTTGTTACCCTTTTGAATCTTCTATTTTAACAAACTTGCATTGTATGTGTTCATCTCGACATCGATTAATCAACCCATGTAAAACTTCACAGTTGTAATATATACAAGTCCATTCACTGTGACTCGTTTTCATTCTAAATCTTGGTTGAAACATTTTTTGTAATTTTTAATAGGTTTTATTTTCATGTAAATTGGTGATCGAAGTAGTGTTTAATTTTAGTCTAATTTTTATAGCTTTATAAACTCAAATAGATGATCTTCGTTTTATTGATATTTATTCATCTTCTTAGTAAATATATACATGTGTGTGTGTAAAAAAGTATTATTTTATTGGGGTATAGTCCCTCCCAAAAAACTATTTGCAATAATAAAAACTATTATTTAATAATAGCTTGTAGCTATATTAGATAAGTTTCTCACGTTTGTCATTTAGTCATAAGTCAATGCGTGTCTTATACAATTTAAATGTTAAATATAGAGTTGTCAATGTTGTTATTGTTTTATGAGAGTCATAACTCAAAACAAAATTAATTGTAAAAGGAACAATTGAATCAACAATCAAATTAATTTTATGGCCTTTGAGTACTCATTTCTCTGAACACCAGCATACTGACTCATGATAGGCTAATTATGGTTCAATTACAACACAAACTTCTTCTTCTGCTGCCAACCAAAACGACATGCTCTCTACAAATTTGTGGGGTGAAACATGTCTTTTAAATGGTGCTATTGGTTCTATCCTCGAGATTGTTTGCACCATTTCATTTCGCCCACCTAGTTTTCCTTCATTCATCATCGTCAAATTTGATCCATACACAGGGGCCCAATTGGATATGGAAAACCCTTCCCATGTTCAAATTCCACCAATTTCTAGAGGTGCACGGGGGCAATGACCACTTAAAATAGCTTGGGCATTCTCAATCCATAAATCTGAAGGGCTTACTTTACGGAGACCCATTGCTGACATTAGGGGTGGGTTTACCTTCCCATCTCTATCAAGAGTTCCCTCCATATCCACCCTTCCAATTTAACCCCCTTTTTCATTCAACCGCTATGAAAAAAATGTCTTCAACATCTCTTCCTTAATTCAATTGTTCCTTTTACAATTAATTTTGTTTTGAGTTATGACTCTCATAAAACAATAACAATTTTATGGCCTTTGAGTACTCATTTCTCTGAACACCGAGCATACTGACTCATGATAGGCTAATTATGGTTCAATTACAACACAAACTTCTTCTCTGTCAACCAAAACGACATGCTCTCTACAAATTTGTGGGGTGAAACATGTCTTTTAAATGGTGTTATTGGTTCTATCCTCGAGATTGTTTGCACCATTTCATTTCGCCCGCCTAGTTTGCCTTCATTCATCATCGTCAAATTTGATCCATACACGGGGCCCAATTGGATACGGAAAACCCTTCCCATGTTCAAATTCCACCAATTTCTAGAGGTGCATGGGGGCAATGACCACTTAAAATAGCTTGGGCATTCTCAATCCATAAATCTGAAGGGCTTACTTTGCGGAGACCCATTGCTGACATTAGGGGTGGGTTTACCTTCCCATCTCTATCAAGAGTTCCCTCCATATCCACCCTTCCAATTTAACCCCCTTTTTCATTCAACCGCTATGAAAAAAATGTCTTCGACATCTCTTCCTTAATCATGCATACAAGAAATATTCCAACTTCATTCCCTACGCTTCACACTCCCTCTTAATCCCCAATGGGGCTTCCCTTTCAAACCGCTCCACTTCTTCTCGCGATATAGGTATTTTCTTCCACACCAATATAGATCCATTTTCTTCCACACCAGTTTCCACTACTTCGTAGTTTTTCATTTTCCTCCTCCAAATATCATATTATTTTGTTGTCTGTTTTGGTTTCCTTTTCCATTGATGATAAGGAAACTAAATGTGCATTGAAAGAAAGTTAAAGAGGAGACAAAATCATTTAAGGACCATAGGCATACCTATGCCACATGTAGAAAACTCATTAGACCATCCATGGTCCATCGCTCACCACTTCAACATTGGATTTTCTATTTCCAAAAAAAATCATTTGCTCATGTGGTACTGGTATTATTCCTCAATGTTATTGATACCATAGACTCAAAGTATGGAGACTCACAAATGACATGCAATGTACATGACTTCAAAAGCTTTTCATTGTAGACTATAGAATATTTTCAAAGAATCAGGTATTGGAGAATTAGAAATGAAATTAAATGCAGCCATTTAATGGAGTTCTCAATTGTGTTGCAAGTTGTAGCAATCCGGTTCCCAATCCCATCTTGCAAGATTGTTAACATTAGTATTCAAAATCAAACATTTTCAAATTATTTTTTTATAGACATTACTTTTATATTTTCATGGTGAATTGTAGTATTGATATCAGACATTAAATTGGAACTAATAGTATATCCCACTGCCTAATTCCCATTGACTCAATGATTCATTAATTGTGATGAAACATCTACACCCACTTTGGGATTTGCAACTAACAAGTGACAAGGAATTTTTCATTTCATAACTTCTTTTGAAACTTTATGTAATAATTTATACTTCTATTTTGTCAGGCAATTTACAATTTTTGAATTTATTTTGACGGCTAATTTTTTGTTTGCATTTCTCTGACGGGTTGCAAGCCCTTGGATGGGCTATGACGGGCTCAAATTTGATCACTGCTCGTTGGAGAGGTTTATTCGATTTCGTTATCGGTATATGTGTGTGGGTATTTGTGTTTATATGGTCATAAAAGGAAAACGCTAGAAACAACAAGAATTTAACCTATAATAATATTACATAAGGTAATACTTACATAAAGTAGTCTAATAATTATAATTATTATAACTATTATTGTTGTTGTTGTTGTTGGTTGAATATAATATTAATAATAATAATTATTCATATTACGAAAAGGCGTGTTCTATATTAGAAAGGTCGGCCCTTTCTGACAAGTGATAGAGGCATCAATGACTAAAATTTTTTGGTGGGTGAAATACGGACTTATATCTGTCGTTCACATGGTCTCGAATAGTTGGGTAGGAGTGGTGGGTGTTTGAGCTGTCGAAGCATGGACTTTCTTAGAGGGAGAAATTATTAAACATCGATATTTAATGTAAAACATAGGGAAGTTTCACTGTCTTGTACGGTGTGCCATACGCAAAGCAAAGAAGAGATAGGACAAGTAGACGTATGGTCGCCCCTGCTCTATGGTAGTGTATGGAATTGACCCCCCAAAAAATTTGTTCTATAGGGCTTTGCTTGAGGATTGCATGCGAATTGATGGAAAAGCTCATGTTTTGGTTGGTGTGAATATCGGTGCTCGAGTTACCTGCCAAGTTTAAGCTTATGCTTCTTGGTTTCCAGATTTCCATCAGCTCGCAGGCTAAGGAGGTGGCATTTTTCCTTCTATTTTCCCGGGTTCACGATGACGGCTTGCAACACGATGAAAGAGGCAATCCACCACCCTGCAAGCAGCGGCTAGTTTTTTCGTTGTACCCAGTGAACCACCTCATTCAGAAATTTCATTTCTGACGCGGATGCAGACAACTATAGGGACCTAATTTCTATGGGTTTTGTTAGCAGCCATGCCTATTTTCTTGAGCTCAATGGTTGTTGTTTTGGGTTTGCACCATTCTGCTCTATTATCCTCGGCAGAGCTAAAGGTTCCTACTCAAATTTTCATTATTGGCCGTTATGGGTTTCATCGTTGGGTCGAGCTTGTGAGATTTAAATGTAATGTCTCTTGATTTTTTATAGGATCGACTACAACCTGCAATCTTCAAAATAAAAATAATTTATTTTATGAGGAAGCTCATAAAATATTGCCCACATTTTGAGAATCAACTAGACAATTTATTTTTGGAAGTACAGAGACATGCTACGAGGGACAATTTATTTTTGGATTATATTGAAGGTGTTAGAAAATAGGATCGAGGAATTCTATTCGATTTTCCTATTTTTGGACCATGAATTAATTTAGTTTAATTTCATTCTTCAAATCAATATCTACCTAAATATGGAAACGATCTCGATGTGCTTGATCCTCTTTCTTTAACATCTTTTCAATACTCCTTTAAACATGTCCAATATATTCTAATTGATGAAAGGAGTTTTATCGACCCAAACTTGCTCGGTAAAGTTGATTTCCGTGCCCAAACGTTCTCGGTAAAATTGACTACTACCTTCAGGAAGCTTTCCCTTGTTCCAAAACATTTTCTTTTGGGAATAGGTCTATCATCCTCGTTGGCGACCTTCACCAACTTCCACCTATCATGGACATACCTCTATTTTCCAACAATTCCTACGAGGCTAACCTATGGAAAGGCTTCACGACAACCATCTCCCTCAATGTAATCTTCAAGCAACATGGTTCCAGTTCTACACAAGCATCATTTTGGAACTTATTACTCAACATTCATACTTCTCTCCCTCTCTTTCAAGATTGGGAGATCCTTCTGTCAGGAACGCATTCCTACCTTTCTGAACAAGAAATCATTGAGTTCAAAGATGACCTCCATTTTTTGCTAAAAATGGCCACGGTCAACAACCACAACCTTCAAATATTAAAGTCCCTTAACTCTCCTATGGCTAGATCAATCCCTCTAACCATCGACATGATGACTTGAGAGAGAGGTCGATGATGATCAATCGACACAAAGTTGTTTGAATCAACCAAAATTTATGCTTTCTACAAACTTGTCGATGGAAACAAGAATTTTCAATAGTGTTATTGGCTCTATCATTGGCATAGTCAACGAATGCTCCTCGATTCCTCCCGGTTTTCTTGTATTTGTTGTCATCAGATTTGATCGATACTCACATCCTCCTGGGATGCAAACAACCCTTCCATGTTCTTGTACCTCCATTTTCCAAAGGTAATTGAGGACAACTACTTCTTTAAATGGCATGGACATTTTCAACCCACAAATATCAAGGTCTTATTCTGTAGTGAACCACTATTGACATAGGAGGAATATAAAGACAAGGCCTAACCTTCACGACTATATCGTGAGTTCCCTCATTGTCAACCCTTCGTACCTCTCCTCCTTTTTCATTCAATCGCTATAGAAAAAAGTCCTTCACACCTCTACTTTAGTCACTCTTAATAGAGGAATCTTGCCTTCGATCCCTTCCTTCATCTCTCCTCTCTTGGACTCATATTTTGTTGCTCATTTCTCATTTCACCATGTTCATCCGGTTATTATATACCCACCTGCAATTATGTTAGTCTTTCCTTACATATTTAACTTTCCTTCTACTCGCATTCGCCTCATACTTTCGGCGTTTTCATCGCACACCCCACGTGCGATTGCTAGTATTATGGCCACACATTATAACACCACCATATTTGCCTATTATAATAATAATAATAATAATAATAATAATAATAGGAATTATAAATATTTCTCCAAAATATTATCCCCCTCCTTTGAGCTCTAAGAAAATAGCTTAGAGTTGTGTGTGTTTACAATGTACTTGGGTCCCCTATTTATATTGATTAGGAGCCGAAATATAAGGATATTTGATAATATCCATGGCTTATTTTTTAAAAGATCTCGTAATAATATTCAATGGATTAGGCTTAGCCAAAATTTCTGTGGCATAAGAATAATTTATCCACCAAATATTTAATCCACTTCAAATAATAGCCTTAATAGGCTTTGAGCGGGTTATAAGGGATTAATTCTTTTTAAGCTTTTAAATAAGCTTAAGCCATATTTTTTAAAAATCAACCCCATAATAATATCCACTCTTCACATGGATGGAGCAGCTTTATGTGGGGAAAAATCCCACATTATATGCAAGCCTTTTTAATAGGCTTTATCCACCAAAATTTATTCTCACGTGGACTTTTCCTCTCTCTTTTTTTAATAAAAGATTATAAAACCTTTTATGTGGGTAAAAACCATAAACCCACCTTTAATGCCACATGTATAAATAATAAATCCACATGGTCACATGCAGATTTTCCATGTGTCAAATGCAGTTGTGCAGCTATGCCACATGTCACCATGTCATTTGTCCATTTGGCGTATCCTTCGGTTGTTGACTACCAATTAACCGAACTTTGACCGATCATAACTTTCACATAGACTCAGATTTGGTCCATTCAAAATGTGTTGGAAAGGTATTGGAGAGATCTATCAATGGTGCTAACATTAGATGATTTAAAAATCATCCATTTTTCATTGACCAACTGTTGACCAAACTTTGACCAGCCACTAGATGTGCATATGGACTTTGTTTTTGACGTTCAAATAGTCGACGGAAAGCTCTCAGAGTCATCTTATGCACATGGTAGTGATCCTGGGAGATTTAGGAACTTATTTCCTCCATAATGTCCTCTGGATCACACCTCCCCAATGGGAAAGGATTTTTGTCCCAAAAATCTTGTGAACTCCAAATCACCTTGTTGAGAAGAGATCATCACGCAGTATTCTGCCAACTCCACATTCAAAAATGATGGCTCAAACTCTAGGACCTGTGGCACTTGGGTTCACTACATCTTACTACACCACTTTGATATCCAAAGAATACCTCCATGCCTCCATTGTATGGTGCTAAGTTTCCTAATGAAACCTCAACGCTCCCCTTTGTGCAGTGCTAAGCTTCGAGATATCTGACAACAAGGATCTTCTTTGACTCTATAACATAGTTCCCAGCTCCTAGTTGATTTTGCAAAATCCAAACTGGTTTGAAGGAACTCCATGTTACTTAGAGCTATGATTGATCGATGTTGGTGATGGAAAATGACTTGTTAGGTACCATCCTGCTACATAGGGTCATAAGAGACTCTACACAGAATGAAGTTGCGACCTGATGTCACATCCCTTTCCAGACTTCAATGCCTCCAATGCATGATGCTAAGTCTCTTTCAAGACCTCAATGCTTCCTAATGCATGATGCTAAGTCTGATGATCAACTACCATTCGAATGTGCGGTCACAATGCCTTGACACTGAATGACGTTCTGAGCTAATCTTTTGAGAGCTCCTTTTGTTGACAAACAATATTAGGTTCCATACGCTAGATGCCCATGATGGAATCTTCACAGAATAAAGTTCTGACCCGACATCAATGCCAATGGTGATTTAGCTACCATTCTGTTGCATGGTCACAATGCCTCTACATAGAATGAAGTTCCGAGCTAACATTTGTGAGCTCCATTGTCTACAAAATGGTTGAAAAATCTCCAAACTCATAGATATGAGTATCCAACTGTAATGGTCACTCAAACATTTGATTAGGAGATATGTGCCCCTAACATGGTCTTTATACAACTTTTAAATACAAGTGTAAGGAAAACATTTCCTAATACATCATGTAAAACTAGTTGTAAAATGCTCCATTTTTGGAGTCTTGTACAATAAGCTTAAATACCAATTTTATAGGAAAATAATTTCGCATGATAAACTGTCGTGAAAATTTCTCCTACTCGGTGGCTTATGTACTTGGTCTTCTCCACTGCATCATGCAATCATGGATTGACCTAGTTTTTCTTCTTCCTTCTTTGGACAAATAACTCAACAAGGACCAAATATATTGCATCTCATGGTATTAGCAATTTACCAAAATAATTGCCTCTAAGGGGTCTTACTAATGCAAGTATAAAAGAGTACAAACATTGCCCAAAAATTGGGTCTTTGACTAATCTCAATAAATGCCCTATAGATCGTTCGAATGATCTCTCATTTGCATATGAGATATAGTGGAATAATCCAAATATAAATGTGAGAAAATTACTAAGGATGTTAAACTATCCCTCAGCCTATCCCACCAATCTAGACTCCATAAGTACAAGTTGATGCCATCACTTTCCACTTGACCTGCATTGATCAACCTGCTCGAAGAATAGCAAGTTTGCAAGTGCGATCACCTGCTTTGATACCAACTTGATCCGAAAATTGACCAATTTTTCCCTCGATCACGGACCCCTATAGGCATTAAATTATTTTTGAACTTACCCCATTAAAATCAAACTTAAAAAATGCAATAATTCAAGTACACTACACACATGTTGATAATGGAGTTCGGTAGAATGCCTACGTCTTGGGTTCCTTAATAGAACCGATATATTATCAACTTCAAATGATTGTAATAAATAATACAATCTAAGCATGATAATACTAAATACATAAGAACAAGAATCTTTATACCAAGTAGTGACCCGGCTGATAGATTCGATCCAATATTCTCCTTCAGGCATGATGTCCTTTGGTTTGTCGATTGGTCTTCCGGATGGCTCCCATTCGATTCTCCAGCTCTACATTCTAAAGTGTGGCTCAAATGTGGCCTATTGGGTAGTTTGAATAACTCCCAATAACAATTTTTGCCTATTAAAATAATAGGTCTTATCTTCACTTTTTCGATAACAAATAATATCGGTCCTTAATGAAGATGATGCCTATATGATATAGGTCTTAACTCTCCATAATACCTATTTTAAAATAGGTCTTCAGTCTCCATAATATCACCTCCACAATCGCCTTGAACTTCATGTCGTCCTTCTTGGCTCGGGCTCAGAGTATGTCTTCTCGAGAGAGAATTCAAAGCTACAAAATAATATTTCACCTATTAAAAATAATAGGACTTAAAAATAATAATAATTCCTATAATGATAGGGCTTACATATTTACATGCCTATAATAATAGGCCTTAGCTCCAAATGTGCCTATAATAATATAGGACTTATTTTCTCACAAATGTGGGCCTTCACATTTTATTATGGCCACACATTATAACACCACCATATTTGCCTATTAAAATAATAATAATAGGACTTATAAATATTTCTCCAAAATATTCTCCCCCTCCTTTGAGCTCCAAGAAAATAGCTTAGAGTTGTGTGTTTACAATGTACCCGGGTCCCCTATTTATATTGATTAGGAGCCCAAAATATAAGGATATTTGATAATATCCATGGCTTATTTTTAAAAGATCCTGTAATAATCCTCAATGGATTAGGCTTAGCCAAATTATGGCATAAGAATAATTTAGCCACCAAATATTTAATCCACTTCAAATAATAGCCTTAATAGGCTTTGAGCGGGTTATAAGGGATTAATTCTTTTTAAGCTTTTAAATAAGCTTAAGCCATTTTTTTAAAAAACTCAACCCCATAATAATATCCACTCTTCACATGGATGGAGCAGCTTTATGTGGGGAAAAATCCCACATTATATGCAAGCCTTTTTAATAGGCTTTATCCACCAAAATTTATTCTCACGTGGACTTTTCCTCTCTCTTTTTTTTTTATAAAAGATTATAAAACCTTTTATGTGGGTAAAAACCATAAACCCACCTTTAATGCCACATGTATAAATAATAAATCCACATGGTCACATGCAGATTTTCCATGTGTCAAATGCAGTTGTGCAGCTATGCCACATGTCACCATGTCATTTGTCCATTTGGTGTATCCTTGATTGTTGACTACCAATTAACCGAACTTTGACCGATCATAACTTTCACATACGGACTTAGATTTGGTCCATTAAAAATGTGTTGGAAAGGTCTTGGTGAGCTCTACGCAATGGTGCTAACATTAGATGATTTCAAAATCATCGATTCCATGAATCTTGAAATGGGACGTACCATACATGATATCTCGGCCTTGTGGTCATTAGGTACGTTAGACTACCAATTAGTCTTTTATGCAATGTATGATCTACATTAGATTGTTTATCCTCTTTATTGAGTTTGATCATATGGTTACAAGTGTAGATGATGGCTTGGAGTTCATCATGTGAAACCTCATCAAAACATCATTGGCATACTTGGATTGACATATGAAAATGCCATCTTCATACTAATAGACTTCTATGCCTAGAAAGTACTTCATCAAGCCAAGGTTTGTCATTTTAAATTCCTTCATTACTGAGATGACTTGAATAAGTCAATTGACATATTACCTACAAAAATTAGGTCATCCACATAAGAACACACAATTAGATTTTGAACCTTTTTATTCACCTTCACATACAAGGTGGGTTCATTGTTACTTTTGCTAAGGCCATTTTACAAAAGTAGGAATCAATCCTTCTATACCAATCTCTCAAAGCTTGTTTAAGGCCATGCGATCAATGCCTTTTTCAATATGTACATTGTATCACTATGACCCATAATTTCATATTTGATTAGGTGTCTTACATAAACTTCCTCTTATAAAACGCCACTAAGGAATTCTGATTTGACATCTATTTGATACAATTTTCTCGAGTTATTATTTCAGGATAGATCAAATTGTGCCTAAACAAGCCACCAATGCAAAAGTTTCATTGTATTCATTTTTGGGTTATTGTGTGAACCCTTTTGCCACTAACCTGGCTATATAGTTTTTAATATTCCCATTTGCATTATATTTGGTCTTGTATACCCATTTCACACCTATGACATATTTTCCTTCTATAAGCTCAACAAGATCTCAAGTTTGATTCTTTTCAATCTTGATCCATGGCTTTTAACCATTCTTATTTTTCAATTGCTTCTTCAAAACATATGAGATTTGAATGAGTATAAAAGGAAAAATCTGAATATAAATCATCATTTTGGGTGATCACATATATCTCCTTTAGGCTCCTTATTTTCCTTGAGTTATCTTTGGAGTGAGATATTAATTGTGCTAATGTTGGGTCTGCATTTTCACCACTGTGATAAATTTGATGGTTATAAATTTCTAACATGAATCAATAATTCACCATGTTCATAGGTTCTTGAGGGATCACACCTTGAGGTGTTATTGTGGAGATAGGTTGTTGAGTAGTGTTTCATTAGATGTACTTGTCTTAGAAGTTACACCTTGAGAAGTTTTATCATCTTCTTCATTGAATGTTTGGACCCACAATTATTGTTGTGTCAATTGAGCCATCCCAAGATTATTTTCCTATGAACTCAACACCATGACGTATACTAGATTTCTTAGTGACTAGACTTTATAGCTTGTAGGATTTTGAATACTCATTGTATCAACAAAGATACAATTATCCCCTATGTCATCTAATTTTCCTCTTATTTCACTTGACACAAGTGCATATGTAATACAACCAAAAACTCAAGTGATAAACACTATGTTTCTTTCCATTCTATGCCTCGGAGGAACTCTTTCCTTTACACTTTTAGTGGGACATCTATTGAGAATATAGACTAAGAAAACTAAAGTAAGCGCCCATTATTCATATAGAAAAAAATTTATCTTTACGCATGCTTTTGGCCATTTCCATTATTGTCATGTTCTTCCCTCACGGCTACACCATTTTCTTGAGGGGTGTCCCTAGTTGTGAATTTTTTTTTAATTATGTAGTATTTGCTTAAATTCAAGAATTCCTTTGAGATGTACTCTCCACCTCCATTAGATCAGTACCTTGATGTAATGACCACTTTGCTTTCAACCAAAGTTATAAACTCTATGAATATTCTAAAAACCTCTTATTTATGTTTTAGGAAATAAACCATTTTTTTTAATAAAATCATCAATAAAAGTCAAGAAATAAAGGTTTCTACCAATAAAGGTGTATGCATTTCACCTCAAAAGTCTAATTTAATAAGTTCAAGAGGAGCTTTCACTCTATAGGACTACCCGACAACTTTCACCTATTACATTAAATTTCTTCATTAATGGTAAACCCTTCACCATATATTTTTCTATGCAAAAAATTTAACCCTCAAAAATTTAAATGTCCAAATTTTAAGTGTTATATCGTGATTCATAGCCTTAAAAATCACCATTGCAATTCCTTAAAAAATTGATCAAAAGAAAAAAATTATATTTTCATATCATATGAGGAGTCAACTGCAACTACTTTGGAGCATAGAGCATCTTTAAATGACATTTTAGCTACTTGGGAGTTGTCACTTCAACAAATTTTTCTTGGGAGAATACTTTGGTGCATTAGGAAAAGAAGAAGACAAATCTCCATCATAAGATATTGTTCCCATGATATATTCTTGTTTGGCATGTTGTTGGCGTCAAAAAAATTCCCATACCACCTATCGACTTGTCACTTCAACGGCATTTAAATATTTTCCACGTTGTTGTTTGAACATAAGATGGGGCATTTTGAATTGTCTCTTTCATAACATTTGGTAGATTTGCATGGGTTTGCTAGTCATTTGGCTAAGGAAAATGAGTGCGTGTGTAGCCATTAGAATATTTGATGTTGTTGACCCAATTTTTTTTAAGGTTGTAGCACGTAGTATAGTGATATAGTGAGTGAGATCAAATGGATGATCTGATAAGATGGATGATCCCAATCAGATGTATGATCATATATGTAGATAGGAATGCCCATGGATCTAGAAGGGAATACCATCTCACCTCTCCCTCTCTATAGTGGAGCCCTCTCAGGGCATCCCTACGGTGAATTCTCAAACTAGGACTAACAATCATACGTGAAATTTATGATGGAAACGCTAAATGGGATATTTTGAAGGAGTCAAAATGGATGGAGAGAAGCAATGGGAGAAGAAGAGGGTGAAGAAGAAGGGGTTAGCGGGTGGAGAAGTGCGAGGGTGGTGGAAACCGAAGGGGAAAGACTATGAAACTCAAACCTCCAATAATTGATCTCGTACTTATTTGGTCATAAAAGTGATAAGTAGAAAATATATGACGATTTAGGTTGAAAATTGTAGGTTTTTATTGGATGACATTAAAATTATAGAGATACTTGATGAGGACATGAATGGAAAGTAGGAAATGAATATATGGGAAGTAAATAATTTTATATTCAACATGATATAGAAAATAAACCACATAAAATAAGTTTAAATGGAAATTTGAAACCCATATGTACATTCACAACATGTAATAAAGAGATGATGGTTAAGTTTTGAAGAAGAATTGATGGTCAACATTTGATAAAGATTTGATGGCATGTGCCGGGGTGGGTTTTCTCGCAGCAACATAGTGACTAGGATAAAATTGTGGTTAATGTATATTTTTAGTGTCAATAGTTTCAATTGGACAGTGTTCAATTTGTTAGATAAGGAAAAAACGTGAATGTAATTCTAGAAATAAAATGGTGGGAACAAAACACCTACATTTCTCACACTCTTGCTTAGAATTTTCCCACCCAAATATTATCCACTATTTATGCTCCAATTTATCATTTAAATGTAAATGCATGGAATAAGTTGCATGAAAGAGGCGATAATTGAGCTCACCCCAAGGATGATCGTTCGAGGAGTTGCAAGGAAATTTATATTTATTTTATTCAAAGAATTTTTGTGTGCGATGGGTGTAATCGGCCCTAAAATCCATTTGAAAATATGAAAAGGTGTAAAGCAACGACATATATGAAGAGGAGTGATAATTCTTTCATTTGTGCTCGAGGTCCTAGCCTCTCGATTCAACTAGGGATCATACGAGGAATGAGTTTGGAGCCCTACAAAGGTAGGTAAAATGGAGTACTTATTTCACTTTCCACACCTAAATCGTTGGATATTATTCTTTAAAATGTAATTGTATGTGAAATGTATGATGAAAACAACAAAGTAAATACATCAAAGAAGAAAAATTGGAGGGTCTTAGAAGGCGGTGGAGGAAGATGGGTGATGAAGAAAGGGTTTAAGGGATGAGAAGTCAAAGGATGGGCATAAATGTAAAAGGTGGAAGTAACATAAAACTCTTGTTTCATACATCCACGTGCTATTTTTTTCAATTTTTAGAAGGAGAAATGGGGTTCATTGCAAGGAATCGTACAACACCCATGTTATACTTTATCCAAATTAAGGGAATTTTAAAAAAAC
The DNA here is from genome assembly GCA_018340775.1 of Taxus wallichiana var. yunnanensis. Taxonomy (NCBI): domain Eukaryota; kingdom Viridiplantae; phylum Streptophyta; class Pinopsida; order Cupressales; family Taxaceae; genus Taxus; species Taxus wallichiana. The sequence goes on from CM031235.1 coordinate 898,327,018, forward strand.
AAACAAACCCCTTAATCATAACTAATGCCTTTATCATTTTTAGCTTGCAACAATTAAAATTCAACATACTAAAACATTTATAATCCATCTAATAATAATGATAACCATGTACTAATGTAAGGTTTTATTATATCTACCCAATCCCCCTTATCATCACTCTAACCAAGTGAGTATAACTTTTATACTTTTGGTTAAACCTTTTTAACAGTCTTGAGAACTATGTGCAACTCCTATGTGTCAACTTGGAGAACAGACATGTTACAATCCATCTGACATCGACACTACAAAATAGGGGTATGGTGAATAGACAGTGTAATCAACTAGCTACACTACTTGGCCAAGTTTTCAAGTGAGTAATGCAAGCTTAGTTTCATGACTGCACATAAGTCAATGAAACTTGTCTCCATCACTGCACAACCATCTCTACACAATTATCTGGATCTCAATTTCGTTGTTTAAGAAATTTAATTTTTGTTTCAAAGAAGTAGGAACTAGGACTCACCACTCTATTTGAAAGTATGCTATCGGTCCCATCTTAGGATCCCTATGGGAAAGATAGTGACCACTTAATGACTTTCATCATTAAGTACTCACTACCCTTCCCATAGCCATCCTAAGCTAGTATGGATAGGATTCAATTAAATGGAAAGGTGGGTCATGGCACTCATACTTCATTTACATTAATTTCTATCTTTTGAGTCAATACTAGGTCTGTATTTTTGTTAGGATATTAGGTTTCAAGACACATTATCCTTTTCCCGTCTGATTCTAAGTAACTTGTCTCATTACTAACTTAAATGAGTATCTCTTTTGTGATATCACAACATATCATTAGTTGTTAAGGATAGGTTTACTTAATCGTGTCTCATATTATAGTGATCTAATCACATCCTAGTTGTATTGTTTTAGTCTCATAAGTTTATCATCTATTATGTATGATTCACTTAAACTCAAAGGATGTCATCCGATGAATAATAGATCAACTTATGGTTGCCATATAATGTTAGTTTAATTATTCATGTCTCACATATACTTATTTCATTTAATAATAGTTGAAATGGTACATATACTAATGTGTCATCATTGTATCATAATTAGTGTACTTTATTTTTAATAACCTATAAGCCAATATTATAACATTGTTTTTGTATTATTGTTTTCCATTTTGTAATAAATACATTAATGGCATATTTAATCATCCATAATGAAACTATAAATTATGCAGATGTATAACAATAACTCTTATTTTACCTTTGTTGTTAATAACAACTTTTAAATGCTTTTAGTTTAAACAAATGATAAGGATATAAATGTTATTCTTATCATAATGATATCCATATCATACTATTGTTGTAGATCGTCATAATCTTACATTCATAATGAATTAATGAACCAAAATAGTTTCGTAATCATCATTTTAAAATTTAATAAATTAAAATCATATTTTGTTGTAAAACAAAAATAGGAACACATTTATAACTCACAAAAAGTGATACAAACAATAAATATATTTATTCAACTTCATAAGGATAAATCCTTATTTTTTTCCAAAATGAAAACATACAAATTTTGAGAATGGTACAATTAGGAAAATTCCTTTAATTCAATTGGCAAAATAATACTTTCACTTTATAGTGAAATACAATAATCTAGAATGGATTTGTAAACAATAATACATGAAGAAATCATGTGTATAAAATCCAATTATCACTTCACAATATTACTCTATCTTGCACACATTGTAGGAGAGAGAATGTATACATGGTCAGTTCTACGAACTAGCATGAGTTATCTTGACTCATCATCTTGTTGTGTTTAATAGAAATAAATGAGTATGTTAAGATTTACTCAACTATTAACTTACAACTTCGTAATTCTAGATTACATTTATACATGACATTATTTAAATATAATGATAATTCAAAAGAAGTTATTTCTCAACATAATTAACATCAAGTAATTACATTTTAATTTTGTTTAAACAACTGTAATAAAATTGCTTAACACTAAGTTCAAACAACATCTATTACCTATTATTGTACCCTAATAATATAAGCAAGGAAGTAACCTTCTACATGTGCAAGTTTAATAAGTAAATCAACTAACATTTTATTGTTAAGGAGATGAATCAAAATCATGCCAAATCATAATCCCAAACTCATATGACTTTCCACTATTTCATTCCATCAAATATCAAAACAATCATGATGGTAAGAATGAATTCATTGCTTTTCAAAAAAGTCAAACATATAAGTGAATTCAACCTTCCAACAATCCATCAATTTAAAGGATCAACCAATAATCAATTTATTCCTATTAAGAATGAAATAAATGCTTAAAACATTCATGGTTACATTAATTAACTACATCAGTCAAGTTTTCCCAATAATAACTAGCACACCATGTTTGTAAACCAAGAATGATGTAAAATCAACAAGGTAAAATAACCCAACTCCATATGAGCTCTATAATCAAGAATATGTGTTTTTAGATCAATGAGATGAACTAAAAAGGTTGTTATCAACTTATCTTGCTAAAAACTATATGGGTTTATTTTATTTTATTTTTAATAAAAACTTTATTTTAGACCAAGTTTCCTCTTAATATTTCTTCACAATAGAATTCTAAATCGACAAAGAATCTAAAAATAACAAAGGTTTGTAGACGGATTATTTCCAAATAAACCCACAATACGTTCAATTCTTTTACCCTATTTTTTGATAAATTCTCATACTGATATGGATGAAATGTTGCAACTTAATAACCATTCCAAACTCTAGAAAATTTTCAAAAAATAGTTAATATAAGCAAGCTCAAATCGATCTATTCACAAAAACTAAATCATTATTTTAGTGTAAGATTTCAGACCAAGTTTCCTCTTAAAATTTCTTCACAACAGAAGTCTGAAAATGACCCATAACGCATTTTTAGAAGTATAATACATTAGAATCAAATCAAGCAAATATACCAACTTCGAGATCGATTTCAAGCTCAAATCGAGCTAGAAAAATGAAAACAAGTTCCATTAAACTTGTTTTACGAACAACAATACAAAATGATGAAATATTCAATAAAAAAATTTAGATTTAGATTTATAAACAAAGACCCATTTCTTAACAAAAACGAATTCCCAACATATTTTTTTTCCAAATTCGCATGATAAAAGAAAGAACACCCCAAATTTTCAAACAACCAATCAAGTCCATACAAATTCATTCATTTCTTATTAAAAATAAAAAAGAGAATCATGTAAAATAACTCATGCCTATAAATGATTTCACCCATATTTCTTTCTTCAAAAAAAAAACCCCAAATTGTGTGTGTGCACAACAAGAAAACTCCCAAATTATTCCAGACCAAAACGCACAAGACCAACACAACTTGCCATTAAAATAGCCACAAATTTTTGCATACAACTTTCCCCTATTTTCTCCTTCTAGCAAAGCCCCAAAATAACCAAAAACTAAAAAAATGTGAATGGAGGAGATGGTTGCATGACTTAGCTTGTAATGCAAGCTTCTCTCTTCCCAAAAATCATGCTTCCATAAATGCATTAATTCTGTCAAACCTCATTAGTTTCCCTCCAAACTTACCACTTTCTCATGCAATGTGTATTCCTCAACATGCTAAGTTTGGTCTTTGACCAATTTTAAGTTTATTTAATCATTGCAAATTTTAAACATTATATAATTCCCATGCAAAATCATATGGTCGGTGACAAAAACTAATCAACAATAACTTTGATAATGCCACGTTTTCATGGTCTATGACCATTGTTTTTGTTACACAATAAACAATAATTCAAGCACTTTAATTTCTACGTGGTCTAAGACCATCTTCTAAAATAACAAACAATAATCCTCGCATCATGGTCTAAGACCAATAAAATTAATAACTTTATTGCTCCCTTGGTCCATGACCAATACATTTGACTATACCAAATATTACTTTACCAAATTTTAAACAATCCTAAATGCAATATGGTCTAAGACCATTTTAATGAAAGTAAACATTTATTATTACTTGTATATGGTCCATGACCATTTTTGTAATGCCAAGGAGGTTCTAGCTTGTAGTTACAACATTTATTTTAAACATTTTCCAAATAACAAAAACCCTTGGAACCATTAGTAAAGTCGATACTTAATCATTATCATGTAACGAGGTTAACCATAAAATGATAATCTAACAAATCAAAAATCTAAATTGCACAATTAATGAAATCAAAGGATGAATTAATAAAATAAATCAATCACATAACGTAGAAATTGCACAAATATACATATGTGCTTATACATGCATTTATATATGTATGTGTATATGTTTTAGCATATACATATATGTACATATCTATACATATAATAACATATGTATAATTATTAAATCCATTTTTAATAATTAAATCATCAACCATCAATCATAATGATCAGAAAATAAATCGTTAAATTGTGGGGTGTGACACATCAAGTCAATGTGTTTTGAAGATATCTTAGAAGACAAGAAGTAGCTGATCTATTTTGCCAATGTCAATAATTATTTGTAATTTCAACACTTTTGTTTTTTGGGTATTTAGAAAACTATCGGTCACGATGAATAATTTTCACTCCACACAATCATCTCCATCTCACTTGCATTTGTCGTGTGAGTGAAATTTACACATAAAGGGTTCAAAACAAAAAATGAGGTAGTTCAATAGGCCTCATGTTCAAAACCCAACCATCCGAATGCAACAAACCATGTTCCTTTTTTGTGGCTTAGGAAGAAATGGTACTCATGTCCTTCATCCATGGAAGTTATCTATACTTTAATTAGTATGGAGGACAACCATTCTTGTCATGCGCTAAGGGTTTTCCAGTGTTGATGGCATCACAAGCACCATAAAATGCACTTTGCTATTTTTTTGCATCTTATTGCGGAAAACAAAGTATGCACAAAGAATCATCTATAATTTAATTCCTCCATTGGTTGGTCATATAAAGGAGAGGTATATTTTATTTGTAGGATAGAATTTTTCACACTTGGACTCCATATGATTTCTAACATTGTCAAGAGAAAATTTCTCTCTAATCTATAAGGAGGGTTTTTACTTATAATACAAGTATGAAAAAAATTCCTTGTGCATAGGTTGGTAATAAGTTAGAAAATACAAACTGGTCAAAGTGGACACATGTTCGATGCATGAGGGAAAAAATCGTTGAAATGCTCCATGAGGTGGGAGACGAACCAAAAATGAAATATTTCCCCATATGTCGACATCAATAGAGGTATATTTGGCCATGTGTTGTCTTCTCATAGGCCTAAAAACACCTAGTTAAAGACAAAAAACACTATTAATAATATTATGTCGTTAACGGTGGTGTCAAAGTTGGATGTGTTCGATCCATATAGGATATCCTAATTGTAAACACACCTTCAACGCACAATATATATTAAAAGGAGAATCAATGAATCCATTACAAATAAGGTTTTCAAGTGATTTGAGATACTTTGCACGTACATCCATACCCACCTCCTCCAATTTTTCCATAACAATAATAATAATTATATTTTCAGCATTGCATAAAGTGAATATTCAATATATAGGATGCTTGATAAGATTTGATTGGATATGATTTTTCTTAAATTTTGATAATGTGAATATCAAAATATAAGACTTAGAGGTCGAGAATGATTGTGCTTAAACGTTGAAAAAGTGAATGTCAAAGTAGAATACGTAGATGTTGAGGATGATTGATCAAATATGTGACAAAGTGAATGTCAAAATATAAGATGTGGATGAAGAGAATGATTTTTCTTATACTTTGACAAAGTGAATGTCATAATATAAGGTATAGTGATGAAATGAATTGCTTAGATTTTGACAAAGTGAATGCCAAAATAGAAGACTTAGATATGAAAGAGGAGTGTTTAAATTTTAACAAAGTGAATATTAAAATATAAGACTTAGGGATGAATGGGATTACTCAAATTTTAACAAAGTGAATGTTAAAATATAAGATTTGAAGAATGAAAGGGAGTTCTTAAATTTTAACAACGTGAATGTTAAAATAGAAGAATTAGAAAATAAGATAGGATTTTGGATACACTTAGCTTGGATAAGGTAGGTATCTGAAGAAAATGCTTTGTGATTGTGTTTGACCTTGATAAAATGAATACCAAAGGACAAGACTTGGATTAAAATGGATGTGCTTAAATTAGGATATGGGTATCCAAGATTTTAAACTTAGACTTTGATTTGAATCAAAAGGCATGCTTAAACTTTGGAAAGTGAATCTAAAGAATAAGGCTTATACATGATATGGATGAAAGGATGTGCTTAAAATTGGAAAGGGAATCCGAGGAGTAAGACTTAGATGTGATAAATTCAAATTGGAATGGGTATCCAAAAATAAAAGAATTCATAAACTTTGAGAATAGGTTTGATTTTGATGAAAATGGAATAACACTTAGTTTGAGAGAAGAAAGTGAAATATGAATTAAACTAATTTAAGAAAAATTGGATGAGAATAATGATGGTAAGGAGGATTTTTCAAGTAACTTGGCTCATTTGGTCAACCTTCCTAGATATAGATCTCTCTCTAAGTACCAATTGATTTTCCGAATTAGTGAGATACACTAGAAAAATTTTAGTCATTGGCTTTACTTTAACTCCCTTGATTACCAAAGCTGGATTTTACTCCGCTCGATCAATGAAATGGGGTATGTTACTATGGATAGCCTTGGCTTAAACTCTTACAAGGTGTACTAGTCAAGTAGTGGGGGTCCGTTTTATTTTCCAATTCCCTCAAGGTGCTAATTACATTAAGTTTCATTTGGTAATCCTCACAATGAGTTTATGGCCCCCTAGCACTTCCCATAGTTACATCGTATGAAGAATACACCCTTCTCCAAAAAAATTAATTAAAAAGTGTTTTATAAATTTTAAAGAAAATATGATAAATTTTGGTTGTCATGATCAAGGCAACTTGCAGTTAGTAGTTTGGTTTAATTTTCAAGGTAATATTCGTAAGATATGGTCTTGCAATCAACAAGTTAGTAGTTTTTTCTACAATGAAATCATGATATAAAACAAAAGAGGAAAACTCACCATTTCTAATTTTCAAGATCACCCAAAAGGGTGTGAGAAAAGAGCATACGTGGTGGGTTTGTCTAGATTAGATTAAATGAAGCTTAAAGGTAACTTAAACACTTAAAATGATTATGTATGAAAACCTATAGGAAAAAGGGGTTAAAATAGTGCTAAAATAGATATTAAAACGATTTATTATGATGGAAAAATAAAAAAATAGTAAAAGATAATGAAAGTATACTAGCACATACAATGAAACACTAGTGCACACAATAAGGTGCACTAGCATGATAGGATACACTAGTGCATACAAGTAAACGTGTTTTTGTAACAAAGCATTTTTCAAAAACAGAGCAAAAAAACAATTTAACGCTAGTGCGTATAGTAATACGTTAATGCGTGTAAGGGACAAAGAAGAAAATAAAGGTTGATGTTAACACATGTAGTGCTACGCTAGCACATGTAGTGTTATGCTAGCACACTTCACAGGTGACACTAGTTTATGCTAATGTAGGTTTCCTATAAGTGCTCAAAATTTATGAAAAGTATGGAAATTTGATTTTTTTTTTTTTCTCTTAGTTATCTTCACAAAATACTCTCGAATTTGGATAATAGGTCTGAAACAAAAGAAAGAAAACAAAAATTAATTTTTTTAGCAAGAAATGAGCTAAAAAGGATACATAATTGTGTGGGTGTCCCATCGGGTGTGTTAGAATGTGAACAATAAAACTGAAAGTAAACAAAGAAGTAAGCAAATAACAAAATTCAAACCTTCCTTAGAGTCTTCTTGCAACCTCAAGATGAGATAGGTGAAGTGTTACTACAATTTTTGGATCTCTTGGTATAATTTGAATGTGGATTCTCCAATATTGTCTCCAAATGAAGAGGGATGCTACAAGCAAATGAGTGAACACAAGGACAACCTTTTGGTATGTAAATTTGAATGGAAAATGAGCAGAGTTTTGTTGCAAATGCTTAAAGCTTCCAAGAATGATTTGTAAAGGAAAGAGATGCATATTTATAGGTCAAGGAGAGGCCATGGATTATGGATCAAGGTTTGAATGAGTTGTATGATCATGAATGCATTTTCTTGAAATGGCCATTTGATTTGTTTTATGCAATTGGATGGTTTGAATATTCATTAAGGGGAAATGAATATTTGGTTGGATTTTGGATTTTCTTTGAGAAGGTGGTTATATGTGAATTATTGATGCATCCACCTTTGTAGGGTTCTAGAACTTGAGTGGAATGAGCTAGTTCAACTTGAGTGACTAGGATAGTGAAGTGGAACTAAGTGGAGGGTGAGTGGATAATTAGCTATTTATTTATTTATTTACATAGCTAATTAAATTATCTAAGGGATATAAGTGTATGGTTTAAGCATGATAGAATTAATTAAATTAATTCTAAAGGGATGTGGGTAACTTCTAATAGAATGTGAAAGGGTAATGATCTAGAATGCATTCTAGACCTCATTTTGGCATTTTATGCAAAGGATAGGGATAATTATGAATGACTAGAAATAGGTATGTATTTTTAGGGTGTCTACAAGTATCAATGCACCTCATGAAAGAATAATATTTTTGATCAAAGTTTTTAGTAACCTTGATATCTCCCCTTTGAAAGAGGATAAGAAAGACTACCTACAAAACACTTATCTTCTTTGATACTTTTCATAAACCCGTGGATCACACCACCGTACATAGATCCGGGCTTAATTTTGTATATATATGCATAAAGTATAATATATAATGGGTGCCCCCATGGTCTTCCCCTATGTTGTATTATTGATTAGAAGTGTGTAATGATGTTGAAATGATGATGGAGAAGGAGACTCATGCCCCCAAAACCTTGTATTTGTAACTAAAATTGAGTGTTGAAGTAGAGATGGATTGAAATATTCCTTCCCCTTGTAAACTACTCTAAACGATGTCAACTTAGTCTAATATTATGCCAAAAAAATTGTATCCATAAGTGGAAATATAAAACTATAGAAAAATATAGTGTAACTACCCCCATGGAAGAAACATATGGTAGGCTCAAGAACTTCCATATCATCACGACCTTATTGTACAATGTTGAAACTATTCAAATTTGGCCAAATTTATGTATTTGGATATGTTTCTAAGGACATGTTCCCTGTGAAAATAGGTTCCCGAACCCATAATTCTACCTATAGATGTAAAATATATCCCTGATAAATTCCCCTATTTTGAGGTGCATGTGATAAATCATTTGAGGACATGGATCGAAAGATTATATATGTACCCATGAGTGGTATATTTGATAATCTATAGGAGAGTGTGGAATGTTGAAGTGGTGTCCACCTTTGAGAACTTGTACCTACAAAAAGCGGGTTGCGCATGGTGGAAACCGTGACATGCGAATAGATAAAAACCATAAAGCAGCAACATCGGTAGTAGTGATAGCAACACAAATAAAAATAGTAGTAACAACACGCAGATATAATAGAAATAGTATAAAGACAAAATTAGTCACATGAGAAAACAAAAGCATTAATATGTAGAGAAGAGTCATATCAAGGCATAGAGCCCCAAACATGGGACACCCACGATGTCACAAGAAAATCAAGGCACTTAGGACATAGATAAGAGAATAAATTCCATGTAATAAAGGCATAGAGCCAAAAAAATGAGATAACCACAATGTCATAAGACAAGCAAAGTACACAAGCCACATACAAAGAAGCAAAGCAAGTAGTAACACAAACAAGTAACAACCATGTATATAAAATAATGATAAAACAATATAGTAAGTATTAATAAAGGACATGGAGTAGGATATATCATCATTGCATAGGAGACATGTGTTAGTCATGTTAGCTCGAAATAACATGTACACAATGTACATAATTAAGCATAATGAGGAAGTAGAAAAGAACTATATTGAAACAATAAAATGTATAATATAGAGGGATTTACTTAAGATAAGAATGTAAGAACCAAGATAGATCTTATTATCATGTAACAATTTGTGTTTCATGTATCAAGCTCAATATACCTCATGAACATATGTGTGTAAAAGTAGAAAACATATGCTATCAATCAAATCATAATGAAAAACAACATAAGAAATGTAAATTGCTAATACATAAAACCATGTGTATAGGTTCTATTTTTATATCTTCACAAATATGTGAATGCTTTTATTTTTGAATTTAAGCATGTGTAGGGAAAGGGGTAGCACAATAGCTACCCAAGAAGAGTTTGATTTGGGGGAGATGAACCCCAAATGGCAAAGGAGGTGTAGGTCTCAAATATGTCATAAGTGTAATAAGGATAATCATGAGAACTATAGAGGCGTCATAACATGATATAAAAATGAAGATGGAAAGACCCATTAGAACTAATATGAGTAGAATGATTTGATTTGAATTGAGATGTGTGAATATAAGAAAATGTCATAAAGACAAGTACAATTGATTGGTATGGAGTTAGTTTTATGTGTGAGACCCCATTATGATAGAAGAGATATGTTATAATATGTGATGATCAAGGATACTACTAGCAATAATAGCAAATGTATTGAAAACATCACCATTACCAAAGTATGTAGGGGCATATATAATGCAAGGAAACATATTCTTGGAAAATAAGGAAGGGAGATCTGTATATGCCCCGGAGTACTCAAGAAAAGGATTATATGTTGGTGCACATTGAGAATATCAAGATTAAACCAATAAATAAAAACATGTGTTAAATAATTATACTTTTAGAATCACCGAGGGAAAATTCTGATTTACACTATGTATATGGTGATCTTGGAAAAATATTGGTTGACATGAGCGATAATTTTAGATTGAGCAATGCAAAAATTCCCGTGGCCATCATGGATGAGGAAAGAATCATCAATATCAAAGAGAGCAATATTGAATTCATGTAAAATGCTCAATTGGTATATCAATTTTTTCATCATCCCCACTATCACAATCCCAGTTATCAACCCAATTATCTTCTATTTCAAGATGGATATGTATTGGTAACCTAGTACTATCCTTGAAAATTTCCTTCATATTACCCTCATTATAGATGGGAACCATAGTGAGAGATGATTTTGTAGAAGTGAACTTAGGATTAATCTTATATGTTTCTATGCATATAGAGATATATATATCATCATCATCATTAATCATATTTAGAGCATCCCATCCATGTGTAGTAGGTGTCACCTTACTAGTAATTAGCACATGAACAAGATCATTTGTATGTGTAATATAATAAGTATCACAACACAAATAACATCATTTGGATAAGATTTTCTCTTAGTTTTTGTGGAGAAGTAGAGATAATTGTAGAATCCATAGTGTTTTCCCCTACTTGGGATTGTGTAAGCTCTAAGTGCCATGAGGTTGTGTGTAATTTGTTCATGCTCAAATGGTAATGCTTCCATTTCCATTTGCAAAATAATAGGATGTAAGTTTTTAATTGAGAGTGTCTCTTCTAAAGGAGGTATTACATTTTTATCCTCTTTGTGATGGGGGTGGATCTTGTAGTATTTTCAAATTTTTATCATTCAATATTGCATTATGTTCATTAGAAATACATGCATCAACTTTAAGAGCCCATGTAGATTTAGGGACTTGAGATGATTGCTTAGTACAACATCATGTGTCAAAGGAAATAAAACTTTTACACTCAAGTTGTTGGATTCTACATTGTAAATCATAATAATTGTTATCATGATTTCTCTTAATTCCATGATAATTACAAAATGGTTGACCTTTAAGTTGGTTAAGTTGATAATAGGGGTAGTAATGATTGGGTAAAAAAGTGATTAATCACTTATCAAGCAGCCTTAAAACTATGTTGATCATGATGAATAGAGTCATTATTGACATAGGCATTGGAAGAATCCTTTATATGTGTTATCTCATCCTTGAGATATTTTATTAAAATACTCATGGCTTGAAATAGCACTTGAAAAGCATGTTGTAAAGCTTGAATAGACTCTAGGAGAGCTTTATAAAAGATGACATCATTATTAATAGAAGAAACATCGTCCATGATGGCAAAAAATGATGGAAGAGCATCTAATTACATAATAAATAGTACTAATCAATGCATGGAAGCCGGTTATCAAGAGACTATAAAAGATAAGACCTAAAAGTGATGTTAGGGAAAAAAATGACCATCACCAAATTATTAAAATGACCATATATGAAAATAATTAGTGAATTTAACAAAAAAATAGTTAAGTTTGGCATTGTTTATGTGGAATAAAAACCTCCAAGGAATTTACACTAAAGTGTATTTTTTTTTTATTATGCCATATTGCTAAAAATATTAATTTTGAATTTCCAAAAGCATACTAATAATTAGGGAAAAAGAATTTTTGTTAAAAATATAAAAAATTAAGGAAAACCTCGAAGTAGTTTGGAAATAGAGTTGTTATTTTTAAAATATGCATCGAAAGGTGATTCGGAAATTAGGAGCCCTAGAAAGAGACCCAAAGGGTAGAACCGACCATGAGATCCTAGGATAAATTGTGAAAACTGGAGTGAGGGTAGGTGATACATGAAAATCAAGTTTGGATATGAATATAAAATGTAGGAATGAATCCCTAGGGTAGCTAGGGTTTGATAAAAAGGTGCAAGATATAATTGTGAGTCAGTTTCACTAAATACATACACCCTTTTTAAGATTTATAAGATTGTTATGGAGTACACAACAAATAACAAGGAATATAAGGTTTGATACTAGGGTTATTCTAATTTATTAAATCTCAACATTAATCATACAATATCATGTTAATGTATTGGTAATTGTAACTATTTTTTATAATATGCTACAAGCTTAAACACATAAGAGAAGAGATGTACTTAACTATACATAGTGGTGACAGATAGATATGGATGCACAAAGTGGGGAAAATGGGAGAAATGATCCTATAGATGCTTCATTCTAGAAATTGACTAAAAACTACACGGGTACAAAATCGAAACCTCTGCTAAGACCTTTTGTATGATCTTGAACCTTATGTATGGCATTAGACCTATTAGGAGTGAGGTTTTGCAACTTGTTGTGCCCTTTGGTGGTCTAGAAATATGTCTTTATGTTAAACCCTAAGTGTCGCAAAATCCCAAAACCATATAAAATTAGTTTAATGGAACTCAAACCCTAACCATGGGTGGGAGACCTTATAATAAGGTTATTGTTAGGTTGAATTGTAATCCATGTACCGCTTACATCGAAACTAATCTAAAGAGGCCTTAAACAACATGTAGTTCTCCACCCAACATGTGAAATCTAGATGAATGCATCTAGTTGAAAACTTTAATCACTTTGAAAACTATTGAGATGGTTGTGCTCTTGTTAATACATTGAGAAGGGCTCTTTGAGTGATTGGATTCAAGGGAATTCAAACTTCTTGACTTGGTTGAGTGCTTCAAAACTATACTAGTGGATTCACTAATGGATGTGAATAAACTTTTGGGAAGAATTAGGGAGCCTTTTGTGCCTTTTGTATGTATTGCAATGATTGTGCCAAGTGATTTTCTATGGCCTTTTCATGTTTCTAAATGAGGTAATGTTAGGTTTCTTATATATGGATCTAAGGTAAATTTTCATGTCAAAGGTGACCTAGGAAGATGAAAAGACCCAAAAAGATAATGCCATTTGAAATCAGAGTTGAAAGATGTGTTGGTCCAAGACTGTATATGTCATCTAAGACCAAATTCCACATCCTAACCCTACTGTATAGTTTTGGACAAGGAAATGGTGGATGAAATCTATGAGTTGCATCATGAAAATAAAGGGTTAAGTACCGATTTAATGTATTTTTATTCATGAAGTGTTAATACATCAGTTTATAGGAATAAACAAGTTAAGAGAGAGATAATAAGATGTATTGAGTGAGAATAATATGTAGTTATTTTTCTGATTCATGAAACACAATCATAACCAATAATGTCAAAAATGATTATTTTCCAAATGTTAGTGTCTACACCACATATTATCAAAATTTCTAGACCAAATCACATCTTAGGATGTGATATTCCTACTGAAATTTAAAATCGACCAAAACATGCTAAGGGGTAATAAAATGATAGAAAATATGGGGTTTGTATTGAAAAAGGGGTAGCTAATGACCAATGTCAATCTCTTCACTAGTGAACACCAAAGGAAATACCAATTCTATTTAGGCAATCATCAAGTATGGAATTCATGATTTTTCAAATAGACTTGAAATGTTCATTTTTAGTTAAAATATAGATTTGAGCATATATCAAAGCAGTAATGCCTAAGACTCCTTACAAAACAAGCCACCAATAACTTTGATTCCCTTTTTAAAAATCCTAAGGATTATAATCCATGGTACCATAGAAAATGGGACATTATGAAAATTAAAAATAGGAGACCACCATAAAGATAGATAATTAATTGAGAGCCTAGATATGAGGCCATCCTGACACATATGAGATTGGATTTGGGTAGATCATATGCATTCCATATGCTCTTAGACACAAAAGTGCCACATACCTTCACCGACATAGGTGATAGAAGAAAAATTTGAAATCCCAGGCCCTTCTAATCTTGCCGACCCATAGCAGTCCACAGAGTGATGTAATGTTAAAGTAGAATTTTCCATGCTTCCAAGCCTTCAAGACTTCAAATGATCTATTTAGCACTAAGATAATTTCATTTTTATTGATATTTAATAACCCCAAACCTCCATCTTCTCTAGGATGACAAAAACTTTCCCACACCACTCTACAAATACCTTTATGTCCCTCATAATTAGCCCATAAAACATATCTAATAATTTTTTTCTAGCTTGGTATAGACTATTTTGGAAGGATCCAAATAAGATGAGTAACAAACATGAGTAATAACCAATACTTTTGAAAAAATGAAATTTCTGCAAGAGAAAGAGGCTTGGTGACCCAATAAGCGATATTTTACTCCACTCTCCGAACAATATAAGATCACAACTTAGATGATGAATCTATGAAATAAAATGGTATGGTAAGAAATTTGAATTTCATACTTATTGAATCCATTTCCATTGGTATTATTCAAACCATGGAGGTTTTGGGGTGAGGATTGTCTATAACATTGTGTCTTTTTCCATTGAATGATAGAACTAGAACAAGATAAAATTTATCTAGGCATTCAATGGAATTTTTACTGACTCTTCTTCCTCAATTAGAGTGAGAAAGGAGACATCCAAAAAGTGGCCATTGATGATATGCAATTCATAATGATGGATAAAAATACCTTTAACCAAGCCTTGAGAGGAATAACTAGCAAACAATCACCTAAATCCTTCGGGTAGAACATAGAGGGATGGTGCAAGAGGACACCCTTATCGATTGATTTGAATAGCCCAAATATGAGGATTAAGAATGTTGATTGAGATGCATGCTCTTAAATTTGAATAACATGCTCACAAAATGGAAAAAGTGAGGTCCAAAACTAAGATTTTAAAGCATGACTATAATAAAAGTCCATTATATCATGTCATGGGATTTCTCAAAATTAATATTCACAAAAAAATATTTTTTTAATCAGAGACCCTTGCCCAATCTATGCCCTCCAAGAAAACTATCACATTGCTGATAATGTATCAATGTTAAATGAAATCAATTTGTTCACTTTGCATAATGAGGGGAACAATATGCTTAATTTTTTTGTCATGGCTTTGGAAATAATTTTTTAACAAACTTTAAGGAGAGTAATGGGTCTCTAGTTGAAAATTTGTTCAGGGTCTCCAACTTTAGAAAGGAATTTAATGTTTCCTTGGTTGATAAGATCTCCATAAGATTTAGAGATAATGAATTTAGATTAAACTTTATGCAAGTTAGGTCCAACATTATCCCATGGGATTTAATATAATTCAAAAGGGAATCCATCAATACTATGGACTTTATCTGAAGTTGTTTACATAGTTGCCTCTTTGAGATCATTCAAAGAAAGGGAGTGCATCACGAGTAGCTCTTTGAGCATGGGAGAGCTTGCAGGTGACCACTTGTAGGAATTTCATTAAGACATCTTCTCTTGTAGAGAGGATAGTTGAGAAACAAAAACAACATGGTAGTGGTGCACAAATGCTTGAAATATATTAGGAAACTTGGTAAGTCTAACATTAACCACTTATATGGCTTTTATCCTATTAGTATAATTCTTGGAGTGGACAAGAGAAAAAAATTCTTTGGATGCTTTGTCACTAATCCTTGCCAATGAAATATATCTCTAATTTTTTCCCCTATGGATTTGTAGGCCTCCTCAAACCTTGATGGTTTATGCCTCCATTCAACAACTTTATTTTGTGAGGAAATGTTAAGTGGAGAGTCAAGTTCTGTGAGATCCGTTGGCCCTCTACCTCTAGGTGATAACCTAATTACCATAAAGTTTGAGGAAGGTAGTTGTTATTTAAATAACATCAACCCACCACTCTATCCATCTTATATCCCCTATGGATGTGGAGGCTAGGTTCCAAACCATGCCTCATCCCCTATGGATGTGGAGGCTAGGTTCACTTAGTAAAAGTATGGTGTATCATGTGTGTTCGAAGGGTATCAAAGAATAAAATTAATTCTAGTTTTTACCTCTAATTATTTAATTGATAATACCCCCTCCATTATATTATTAGAATGAAAATACCCCTATTTTTTTCCATGTACTTTACTTACCCATTTTTAATTACAATTTTATTTACCCCTTTTTATTTCTACCCTAATATATTAAACAAAAATATATCATATTTTTCACTCAATTTTTTTAATATGCATTTCCTCTCAAAAGATAGTTTGAAGCCATTACAGACCTATTACCAATAACCCTATAAATTTTAAGCTTTAATCATTTTTCAATAGTTCTTCAAATAATTAAGATGGTGAAATAATATCACTTGTGTTGAAAAACATACTCAATCCTAGTTTTCTACCATCTTATTATTTCTTGGTTAAGAATATCTTAATTGAGATTTATTTATTAAAAAAGAGATTATAATTTAATTTATGATCACAATCCTTTTGCAATTTTAAGGTATTTACTTTCAAAAACTA
Source organism: Taxus wallichiana var. yunnanensis (assembly GCA_018340775.1). NCBI lineage: Eukaryota > Viridiplantae > Streptophyta > Pinopsida > Cupressales > Taxaceae > Taxus > Taxus wallichiana. The sequence continues at coordinate 898,344,114 of CM031235.1, forward strand.
GAGTTCAAATGTTTTAGTTTTATATTAAAATTAAACCTCCCTTTCTTTTGGCCCACCTCTCTAACCTACCCCAATACCTGATTCAAAATATTAATAAATTAAACCCTTTCACCCCTTATGTCTACGGTATATTGACTTTAATTTTATTAATTTTGATTACCTCAATATGAACCCATGTGCTAGGATATTGCCTAGTTAATGAACCCCGTGTTCAAACCCATTGAATATGGTCTACTATTCTTGTAGTATTGGGGTAAACTTGAGATTTTTTTCTTTTGAAATGGGAGCATTCCATGAAATATATAAGTATATAGGTGTTATCTCGTTTTAGTGATTTCAGCTAAAATTGAGATAACCATAGGAAAACTTTGGAAAATCTCTTAAAATTCCCTTTGAAAGAGATTTTCAAGTTTTTTTGGTTTTCATTGCATCAAAACACGTTTCTTGCATGTTACATGTCTCATGTTTCTGAAATCCAAAACCGATTGCCTAAGTCCATTGTGTCGAGGTTTTCAAACTTCCAAGCATCGAAACATGCTTTGTCAAATGCATGTTACATGTCTCATGTTTCCCGAAACCCAAAACCCGAATTGAATCAAATCCTTTGTATCGAGTTTTCGAGATGCTCCAAGCATGATGACATGTCATTAATGTCCAATTGTCTGGCAGTTGGCACACGTGTCAAGTGAGGTGTAATTAATGCTAGGTTATTATAAATAGTTGGTTTTCCACGTCATTTGTTACCTTATTATTTTTGCTGCGTTGGATTTTCGTTGATGCTTCTTCTACCTCCAAACCCGATCGAGCTTCCCAATCGATTTTGCCAGCCATCCTTGATCATTTTTTGAGCTAGTTGAAGGTACTCTTCTCTTCTTTTTATTTTTGAAGCTTTTTGGGTTATTTCCTGAGGTGTTTGTTTGGGGTTTCCATTTCATTTCCTCCCCCATTTCCGGTTTAGGGTTTTTGGGTTATTTTCCTTGTTTCTTGTCTTTTTCCCATATGGGTTCTTGTTTGAAATTCACCCCTAGGTTATTTACTTATTTTTCATAGGTTGTAACTTGTAGATTTCAAAAAGATTTTGAAATTCCTAAGTGATCACGAGGCGGGAATTTCTCATATTCTGACATGTCAGAAACCCGATATACTTGTTTTGGGTTTTGTAGGGTGTTTAACATCTCACTTTTTCCGCCTTGTTTCAGGTTTTTCCAGGTGCTCAACATCCATCAAGATCCACAGTGTGTCGGGATTTTCTACCTACTTGACATCCTCTAGGTTCCGCCATGTGTGTTGGGTTTTCCCACTTGTCCAACACTTCCTCACTTCCACAGTGTGTCGGGTTTTCATCGATGCTAAAAAACGATTTATCGTACCAAGCCAAGAACACAAATGATAATCAAACACCACGATCAATAAGATGAAAGCAATTCGCCGCAAAACCTTTGCAAACAAATGAGCAGCAATATCATATATTATTATGGAACTCAATGAAATACAATGAGAATGGGCCTTGCTTATATAGGAAAGGAATAACAATCTAAGAACCAGTCAAGGTTGTAGATCAAGCCATAAATCATGGAAAGAACTAGTCATCAAAGAACTAGTCAAGTCCATAGATTTATGAGAGAACTAGACATCAAGGATCTAGTCAATACCATAGATCTAGGAAAGAACTAGTCAATACCATAGATCAAGGAAAGAACTATACCTAACAACTAGATAATATCTCCTAATATCTAAATAAATAAAAAGAAATATCCACACACATAAGTGGGTGAGGATAAATACAATAAAGGTAAATAATATACCTAGGTGAACATGAGCTAAGGTAAATACCTACTCTAACACCCCCCCTCAAGTGAAGCTAGGGGCCAAAATAGAAGTGGCATGTCCACAGTATGAGTCCCGACAACTAGGCCTGATGAGGTACTCATGTACAATATATCCATGAAGAAATCTTGAACCAAAAGAAGGAAAGAATCCTGCTATAAGGAAAGAGAAAGAAGAAGAAGAAGGAAGATGTTCTCATGAACACCCCCAAGAACAACTTCCGAAACCCCAAGCATTCCACGCAACTCAAGGTAGCGAGGTGATGCAAAAGGCTTCGTAAAGATGTCTGCAACCTGTTGTTGAGTCAGAAGGTACTCCAAGCAAAGAACTCCATCCTGAATGTGTTGACGAATGAAGTGGATGTGTATCTCAATATGCTTGGTCCGCTGGTGCTCAATGGGTTCATGAGAAATGTGAATTGCACTTTGGTTGTCACACCAAAGTACAGTCGATGAATCTGTGGGAATCCAAACTCTATCAATAACTGGCGAAGCCAAAGAATCTCATTGACTCATCATGAATCGCTGCCCTATACTCGCCTCTAAAGATGAAAGTGCAATAGCTGTTGCTTTTTGCATGCCCAAGCAACTAGAGAAGAACCAAGACAAAAAGATAGCCTAGAAGTGGAACGCCTGTCATCAATAGAACCTACCCAATCTGAATTTGTATACCCAACCAACTGAGTAGAGCCCTAGTGTAGTGTAGGCCAAAGTGGGAAGTGCCATGCAAATAGCGTAAAATCCTTTTAGCAACCTGCCAGTGACTACTATGAGGAGAATGTGCAAACTGAGATACAAGCCCTACTACAAATGAAATATCAAGGTGAGTATGGGTCAAGTACATGAGACTCCCAACCAACTGCCTATACAATGTAGGATCACAAAGTGGTGTGGTACATGTGGATGTAAGAGTAACCCTAGACTGAAAAGGAGATGGACTTGGCTTGCAATCACCATATCAAAGTGCCTAAGAAGATCATGGGTGTACTTTTTTCTGACTCAAATGAATCCTGAATCTATCTGAGAAATCTGCAAACCAAGGAAATAATGTAATAGCCCAAGATCTGTCATGTCAAACTATGTAGAAAGAGCCCTCTGAATAGTCTGAATGTGGGAAGAAGAGCTGCCAGTAAGTAATAGATCATCAACATACAAGACAAGTATCACAATATCCTCACCGACATGCTAGAGATACATTGTATGATTCGGAGTGGCAATGAACAAAACCAATAGATAGAAGAAAATAATCCATCTTCTCATACCAAGCCCGAGGGGCTTGTTTGAGACCGTAGAGAGACCTTTGAGCCAGAAAAACAAGAGAAGAATCTGAACAAATCCAAATTTGCTCCATATATATTTCCTCTTGTAGATCTCCATGTAAGAAGGCACTCTTCACGTCCATCTGGTATATGGGCCACCCCTGTGATGTAGAAATAGCAAGTACAAGGCGTACAGAATCCATCTTGGCAATGGGTGCAAAAGTCTCAGAGTAATCAATACCTTCGACTTGTGAAAAACCCTTTGCAACAAGATGAGCCTTATACTTGTCAATGGACCCATCAGCTACGTATTTGGTTTGGTATACCCACTTACACCTAACCATCTTTCTTCCTTTAGGAAGAGATACCAAATCCCAAGTATGATTCTTCATCAAAGAAGAATACTCAATTTGCCATCACATCATCCCACTCCTGTATCCCATGAGCCTTTGAAAAAGACTGTGGATCCTCATAAACTGCTCTGACACAAAAGTCCAGAACTGTAGAATGTGTGTGATGATGCCTAGTGGGTGGAAGATCCTCTATGAAAGGTGTTGCCTCAGAAACTGTAGTACGAGCCCACTTAGGCATAGTGACAACATCAGTGGGAATAGGATCCTCAATGGCATATCTATAACCTCCTCATCAATCTCCTCAAAGAAAGGATCCTCAAGATGAGATGAAGAAGAAGAAGGAATGGAAGAAGATGAAGAATCATGAGGAGTGAAACGCTCATCAAACTGAACATGTGTTCGAAAAATAACATCATGTGTATCAGGATCTAAAAGACGATAAGCTCTCATGTCCTCACAATACCCTACAAAGATCAAGGGTTTACTCTTCTTATCCAAAGCTTTCCTTTTCTTCTTTGGCACAAAGGCCCAAGCATGGCTCCCAAAGACTCGAAAAAATGAGACATCTGGCTTAGTGTTGGACCAAGCTTCCTCTGGAGTCAAATGCTCAAGTGCTCTATGTGGTGTGTGATTCTGAATATAGTTAGCACAATTAATTGCTTTTGCCCAATAGATAGGAGGTATATCTCTAGAATGCATCATATAGTTAGCCATTTCCTTCAAAGTTCTATTCTTCCTTTCTGCTAAGCCATTCTATTGTGGAGTATGAGGAACAAAATGCTGGTGAATAATGCCTTGAGTTTCCAAAAATTTAGAAAACTCATTGCTGAAGTACTCCCCATTATCAGTATGAAGGTTCTTTATGCAACTAGAAGATTGTTTCTCGACCAAAGCCTTGAAGACTTTGAAGTGTGAAAAACATCACTTTTGTACTTGAGAAAATAAACCCAAGTACGCCTCAAGAAATTATCAATAAATGTAAGTGCATACTTAGCTCCATTGAAAGATGGGGTAGGAAAAACCATCAAGTCACTATGCACAAGCTCAAGTGGTGAAGAAGCTCTCTTAGACAAATTCTTAGAAAAGGATCTTGGTGTTGTTTCCTAATGCACAACCATGACAAACTCCCTCAAGACAAGAAACTCTAGGAAGACCATCTACCATACCATGAGTGCTCAACTCCTTCAAATATCTATAATTGAGATGTCCAAATCTTTCATGCCAAAGCTTACTCTCTGAATCTGAATGAGAAACCAATCCTGTCCCTATAGAAGAAGTGTCATCAAAACCCTCAAAGTGATATAGTCTTGAACTATGATCAACAATACCCTGAGTAACAAGTGAAAAGGCTCCAACAAAGTTCTTACTTCTACCCCATGTGGTGTAAAAGTCATTATTTTCCCTTGACCAGAATGACAAATTTGATATACATAAAGAAAATTTGTAGTGATGTTAGGAACATATAGTGCATCTTGGATATTTCCACCATCAAGTTGTATATCACCTTTTCCCTCAACAAAAAGAAAGGAAGAATCTCCAACCTCAATTTTGGAAGTAGAACTCAAACCTAGAGAAACAAAAGACTCTTGGAAGAAGTCATGTGATGAGAAGCACCAAAATCTATAACCCAATTGTCTGTAAGTGGTGACTGAGATCTTCCAACAACATTAAGTGCTTTTCCATGTTGATTAGAAGGAGGTGGAGTGGAGATAGAAATTTTGTGTTTCTTGATTGCATCCTCTAAGGCTTGCATTCGCTTATAACACCTATTTTCTTCATGATTACTACCCCACAAAAAAGAGCATGAACGGCTAGACTTATTCTTGGATTTAGAAGACTCCTTGGGTTTTGAGTTGTTTTCTTTGGGTTTAGGAGCATTTTGAGATGGAGAAGGTGTGGATTTGGTTTTACTATTTGGTTTTCCCTTGCCCTTAGGATTAGATGCAACTAATGCCTTTTGAGAGGTGGAAGACTCAAGGTGAGATAATTTAGATTCTTCCCTAGTAAGTCTTTCACAAAATATTTCTAAGTTAGGCATTTTAAATGTGTCACCTAAGGCATCCATGCTAGAGAAAAAGGTAGAAGCAAAAATTTGGAATGGTCCTCTCAACTTGGATAGAATCAAGTAAACACACTCTTCATCTTTCTTATCTCTTCCACTCCCCTTCAATTGTGTCAACAAATGCTTGAACTTGGTAAGATAGTCTATAATTGTTGGAAAATCTTCAGGATTAAGAGAGGTGATCTCAATTTCAAGTTGCATAGCTCTCATATGATCCACCTTACCAAATAAATCCTCCAATTTCTCCCATATTTTGAAAGGAGAGTCACACTTTTCCAAATGAAATAAAATAGACTGTCACTTACATAAGTTCCTATCAAACCCATACACTCATCAAATTTTCATTGGTACTGAAATTTCTCATATTCTCTAGTGAACACTGGTTATTCTTTAGAAGTTAAAGCCCATAATCCTTTCCGCTTAATTATTATTTCCATTCTTGGTTTCCATGTGTGGTAATTATGTGTTGTTAATGGCTCAACATGATCTAATGTAGAAGTAGATGCCATCCTAAAAAAAAATCACCAAAAGAAATGGAAGAACCAAGTAATGCAACAAGACCCCCAAGCAATGCAACAAGAGCCCCCCTAGATTTTGGCACTTTATAATGAGTGCGTGTTACAATATGGACACTTTATAATTATAGTGCAATTCTCAAAATAAATATTTTCAATGGAAAGAGCATAAAAAACTACGCACTTTTGCAAAAATGGCACTCAAAACCGAGTTACCGATCAAAAGATACAAGTTTTTCAATATTATGCTCTACTATTTATTTTAGTTGCCACTAAAAAGAATAAAATGCTCTTGCCTTCACCACACAAATAAAATGAAAGGGGGCTGGAGTTAAGCACCTAATAGTAGGAATCATAAGCTTTAAGCCCTCATATGACCATACCATATGACCGTGTGCTAAGGAAATTAAACTATACCTAAGGAACAAGGTTTAGATAATTTCTCCTAATATCTAAATAAATAAAAATAAATATCCACACACATAAGTATGAGGAGTTAATCTATACTCTCATAAATAATATACCTAGGTGAACATGAGCTAAGGTAAAACCTACTCTAACCGATGCTCAACATGTCCTAACTTCAAACATACACTCCATTAATAAGGTGTTTTGCAATCCTCAAAAGCCGAACAAAGGTGGGTGGGTTGCAATTGTCCAAAACTTTCAAGCTTGATTGCCCTTCCAAAATCTTCAAGGAATTTCTTCTTCGAGACTCCTACTATAAGCCCGATCTAAGGAAAAGTCGGATAGGACATAGAAGATGAAGTATAATATGGAAGATGGAGTCTTCTTTTACATTCTATAATTATGACATTCAAGACAAGAGCTTGCAATATAGATATGGAGGACTTCGGAAGAGAATTGAGGATTCTTTTTAGAATTCCTAGATGAAATCAATAAGAAATGGTCTCCCTTTGCACATTTAGGATTTACAATATCATCTCAACCATTAATTCATTGGCATGCACTTCCAACTATGACTTAGCCTCTCACTCACTAAGAAATAAAGCATGAGAGTCTATACGTGAAATTGGACGGAGGTTACTTTGATCAACTCCTAAGGTTGCCCGACTTTGTAGAATATGTTGATTTAAACCTTAAATCAGCACAAAGGTCTCAGGACAGAGATTAGGAAGATGCATCAAGCACGTAAACAAGAATTCTTGATCAAGGCTAAGCCACTGTTTCTAGGTTTCCCAAGATGGTCCCTAGAAGTGATTTCATTCTCAAAATCGGTGATATATCACCTTTATTTTGAGTCGATTATTTGGACTCCCAGTCAAGAGATTTCCAAGGGTGGATGTGACAAAAGTTCATGGTCATCATAAAGAAGAATGACCAAGGGATTGATTGGGGTAGCCTAATAAGTGATGAGATAGACTCCCAAATGAAAATAGTCTTGTCTATCGACAAGTTCTATATGATGTCATACGTCACCTATGTGTTTTATAATAGGCATGAGAAACTACCGGGGCTAGATGTGAAGGAAATCTAGGGAAATGGAACACATATATGGTACTTCCCTCAGCTAAAAATAAAAGGGTCTAAAGACCAATATAGAAGAGTGAATGAATGCCTTCTTCTATGAAAACATTTGTAGGTTGGATCTTGATATGAGGAAAAGAAGGGTTTCTGATGAAGCATGGGCCAAAGTGTCAAAATGGGGTTGCATCTTCTTGCAATTCAAGAAGTTTACTTATCTTCGGGTGGTAAGGTTCCATGGTAACCCTTTCCATTTTCCCAAGTTCCTAGGTGACAAACTAATCCTTATGGAGTTAGTTAGACAATTGTTGGATTTTCACAAATTCCAACAAAGTAGGCACAAAGCCTGTCGTCTCCTTCCCTATTTCCATTGGAAGGTATACATGCTCTCTATTAGTGGTTAAGGCCAAGAATGTGGTGCATGAGCTTCAGGACAAATTGAAGAAACATATGAAGCTCAGGGAGGGATTTGAGTTTCGAGGAGTCCTCAAGTCATATGGAACCCTTGTATATGATGCATTGTGCCCAATGTGGAAGACATTTGGGTTGATCTTGGGATGAAGTTTTCATCCAAGAAAAGGACAACAATATAATGCTTGAAGAAATTAAGATGTTAGATCTAGCTGATATCCCCAAAGGCACCGTGGACAATGAAAGTGTCTTGGACACTATGTATGAACAGTCGAAATGGAGACCAACATGGATTTCCAGCCATTGATTGGTTGTTGCTTTTGAAAAATATTCTATCGCAGAAAGAGCTACTTAGACTCTTGTCCATACCAAGGCATGGCTCATTTCTTGGGGAATGAGTTATAAGGAAAAGATATTTTCAAAAATAGCCACTTTAGAGTGGGACCCTCAAGGAGAGAGGGAAGAGGATAAAATCCCTACCAAAGAGGTAGATAAAATTTAAGTTTGTCGGAAAAGGAGAAAAGCAAGGAGCCACATCATCTGCCACTCCTTCACAAATAGTTGAGATACTGGATTCACCTCCTCCACTAAAACAAGGAAAAATTCCTTCAGAAGATGAGGTTGGTCAACCTCTTCATTTCTCCTTTTGTTGATTGCTCATCGAAAGTAAGTCTCTCTCTTGCTTCTCAAGCTTTGACTTTAGAATCTTTACCTCCTCCCTCCCAATCTTCCTCACCTCATATTTCTTCACCACTTTCATCAGCCATGGCCAACATCTTCTCTGACCTCTCACCTCTCTCTGCTAGACCTAAGATGGCCATAGATATGCCTCCTCCTTCTGCACCTTCATTCATTGAGTCTATCCCCACAGTCACCACACTTGCAGTCATCACTACTCCATAAGTAAACCTTCCTCCACCTACAGATGTAACCATAACACCTCTGATAGGAGAAACTTCTTCCATTGTACCTCAATGGTTAGTTGATCAGACCCTAAGGAAGAGGAAGGTGGTAGTTCCTCTACTAGCCTTTGACTTCAGTTCCTCAAGGTCTCTCCTACCAAATCTACCAAGAAACCCAAAATGGTTTCAAGGGTTTTAGTGGATGCCTCAGGGCATAAGTTTGTAGAGATTGCCACTCCCACGTGGCCAAAAAAACAAAGGAGGATATAATGGTCATTGATTATCAGATTCACAAGGGTTGATCTGGGAAAGGTAATAATAGAAGGAGCACAACAGGATGCAGGATGCCATGAATGTGTTGTGCCAGAAGTTAAAGGAAATGAAGGTGAGAAGAGATGAGCTAAAGGAGAAAGTTGAATAGTTGATGGAGGTATTACTCAAGCTCTCAAAGCCTTCTCAGTCAACACCGTCATCTCCTACCCCTACTCCTATCAGGTTTGATTTCTCATCGGTACCTATGATTGAAAAGATCAACGAGAAGGGGAGAATGGTTGATGAATGGATTCAGAGGCTACTCCTACAAGGAAGAAAGGTCATTGATGACATAGTGGAGGTTTATAAATCCTTGGAGGAGATAAAGAAGGATGGTGAAAAATGGATGATGAATTTTCATAGGAATTCGGGAACCTCGAGTTAAATTTTGAGGCTCTCAATGCGCTGAAACAGGTTCCATCCCATATCTTGATGGAAGAAGGAATCATTCCACATGGGGATAAGCATTTCCAGCTAACCAAAGCCATCGATTAGGATAAAGATTCTCGGTGAAGCTTGCAGCAAGTTGAGGGAATCTAGAGATCAGTTGGTTGATGCCATGAATGACATAGAAGAGGAGTTGTCAGGATCTTCGCCAAGGTGTTGGATGAAAGCTCAAATATTCTACCTACTGATGATTTCTATAAACAAATCCAAGAATCAATCCAGCATGAACCAACTTCCATCTTTCGATCTGACAACCATTGATAAGTTCATAAGGATTGAGAATGTTTTGGAATCACTAAGGAAACTCAATAAGAGATTGAAGAAACTTCTTGGAAAATGCAAGTGACACTTCGGGAAACTTGTGAGGTTTAAGTGATTATTATTCCGAGTGTGCAGAGATGAAAGCTGAGATGTAGGGCATAATCCGGAAGTTCCAAGGAATTTTGAGACAAGTAGGCTTTTTGGAGGAAGACAAGGATGATGAAACAGAATAAGCATAATGTTTCATGTCATTTCCATCCAGAGATTGACATGTCTTTTTCATTTTCGTTTCATCACATAGGAAGAAAATTTTGACTTGTTCTCCTACGTGAGAGTCAAGAAAAATAGGATTCTTGTTAAATGACTATTTTCTAGGATTTATCCTATTTTCTCTCTGCTCTTTCTATTATAAATAAGGGATGCTTGTGCATTCCAAAAGGAGAGAGATTTTTAGAATATTGAGAGCTATTGTGAAGAAGAAGAAAAACTTTGTATTTTCTTTTTAATCATTGAGGAATAGAAACAGGTGTTATTTTGCAAACTTTGTGTTGTGGGATTCATCTATCTTGAGAGATTGTTCTTACGTACAAGATCTTAAGCTATTCTTTGTTTAGTGTTCTTGATTATTTTAATCATTTCAAATATTACACCCATTATCTAAAACTCGTATAAGTATTTCTTGATCTGTGTTTGCTTGAAAGAAAATACGTTCCTCTCATTCCCTTCCACTTTGTTTCATCTATAATAGTTTCCTTTCTAATCCATTCTATTTCTAAAACTGTAACATCTCCATCTCATGTTGATATGGATTTGGGATTGTATCCCAACCCCAATGGTTAGAATAGTGTGAATATTGTACATATTATTTTTGTTGTGTTTTAGATCAGTAATAAACAGGTTGCCTCACTATCTTTGAGGAGGGATTTGATCCCGTGTACTGTGGTTGAACCTCATATTTTGGCCTGACAAAATATCCAACCAAATTTTTGGTGACTCCATTGGGGAATATGGATTGATAAGACTAAGCTTATCCTATTGGTGTCTAGTGACTCCGTATTTGCCTTATTTTTGGTAGATCCATTTTCGGTTCAAGCTGGCTAGAAATATCTTCACTCGGTCAAGCCGAGCCAGGGGTGAAACTGATCCATTCTTTGATCTTCTTCAACAACACAATTTCAGACTTTCCCCCAATAGTGTTGTATCTAGCTGAGTAAGAAGTTCTTCGCCTATCGAAGAACTCGGGTTCCTCAAGAACAAGAAAGTGTCTACAACCTACCATGCATTATTCTTGTCTGATACTCAGATTCTGTATGCACTTCATTCAGAAGGATGGCAACACAACCTGTGCCTTGGGGTGTGGCTATTGGTCCTCTTTCCCTAACTCCACCATTGCATGAGCTACCACATGGATCTCGTAAGAATATTCCCAAATTCAATGGTGATGGGAAGCAGCACCCTGATGAACACATCACCTCATTCTTTGTAGCATGCGGCATCCTTGGGGTAGCTCATGAAGATGTCTCTGTTTGACTCTTCATTGAAACATTGCATGGTGTGGTAGTAGAATGGTTCTACCATCTTCCGAATGCATGCATTACCAACTAGGCTACCATGAGATCCATATTTGAAGCAAGGTTCAAACTAGTTGAAGATTCTCATGACTTGTTAGCACAACTTACACATATGAAGAAGGAGTCTCATGAGCCCATGTGGGACTTTGTGGAAAAATTCAACAAGCTGATTTGGAAGAGATTGGTGCTAGCCATTCCCACTCTTGAAAATCAAAAGTGTTTCTTCATCAATGCTCAACCCCCTTGATGTGAGCTTCTTATTAAGAAGGTTTGTTATCCTGATTTGGCTACTGCTCAAGCTACAACCACTGAAATAGAAGATGATCTCATTTGGTAGGAAAGATCAGAAGAGAGTCATCTAAGCCTAAAAATAGAGTTCTTCTCAAAGTACTACTTGATCCTATGATCCAGAAGATGGCCAATGACTTGATCACTTTGAAGAAGCAAATGTCTCAATAGGTGACCAACGTTCCTTATCGGGATATTCCTAGATGGAATTTCAACAATACCAATGGTGCTCCCACAAGAGATAGGAATCGGTTGACTGCTTTGCTCCAACAAGGCTGGCCATTGAAGCTCCTCTATCAACATGCAATAGTGGAAATAGTTGAGGAAGATGAAGAACCAGAAGATCAAGGATTCTCATGAAGCTTTTGAAGCTTTAGGATATGTTGATGAGTCTTTTGATGATTCAGCTGGTGACTCCAACATTGGGTACTTGGAATATGAGGAAGACCAATGTGAACATGATGGTCAGTCATTTGTAGTCTTCACTCAAGCTCAATCTTAGAACCCTAAAATGGTTGAAGGCTCTAAGGAGAAGGGTAAAGAAGCTCCCATGGTTATGGCTAAAAGAGGCTCTCCTATCTCAGTGCAAACTGAAAAGGAGACAACTAAAAAGGTAACTTCTTCTTCTAACTCTCTTTCTCCTACCCCCAAGACAGTACCTCGGCTCAGACCAGTGTAACCAAAACTGAGCCCACCATCATTCCTTCATATACCACTTTTGACATTATTGATCATGCAAAGAAAACTAAGATCCAAATGTCAGAAGCCGAGTACCTTCAGTCAAATCTGAGCAATTTGAGAAACTTGCCAAATTCATTAGAAGCAAGGTTGTTATCCCTTCATCTTCAAAAGGCATTTTCCTAAGCCCCACTCAGCCTTTACCTCAGAATAATATGACCTCTGTTGCTTCTTTGGGAAATATTGAACCATTTTATTTGTCCTTACTTATAAACGGGTTTAAACTCAACAATTGCATAATTGACTCAGGAGCCTCTGATAACGTGATGCCCACAAAAGTATCCCATGCCCTTGGACTTACCTTGACTAAATCTTATGGGTGGTGTTACTCCATGGAAACCAAGCAAGTCCCCTTGATTGGCCAAATCAAGGATGCAGTTTGCATTTGTCGCATTCCCAAAAAAGAGTAAAAATGACTATCCAGTTGTTGATATCCCAGTTGCTTATGGTATTCTCTTAGGAAGAGGTTTTTGCAAAGATGTCGGAGGAGAAATCAATATGGACTGGACCAAAGCTAAAATTCTAGTGAATGGAGTTCCTCGTGTCCTCCACCCTGAAGTGCAAGTGAAGTACCTGGTCACTAAATTAGATGACCCCAAAGCTCAAATTCTCTTGAAGATGCAGGCTTGGGAAATTATTTCATGACATCGGAGGTGCCTTCTATAGGTATCAAGGAAGAAGATCCTAATGCTATTTGGACCCTCGAGTTGATGGGAGTTATTCAACTACTGGGTCGGGCAGTTGGTGTGGTTCTTATATCTCCAGATTTTGAGATCTTTCCCTTCACCTTCAAGCTGCAGTTTGACAATACTAATAACATGACCGAATATGAAGCTTTGTTATTAGGATTAGAAATGGAAAGGAAAAAGGGAATCAAAATCTTAAAGTGTAGGGAGATGTTGAGTTGATTGTAAATCAAGTAAAGGGGATCTATCAGGTAAAAAATGATCACCTAAGGCATTACAGGAACAAGGTGTGGGACAACATAGAATGCTTTGATGCTTTTTCCATTAAGGTAGTTTTGAGAGATTACAATGATAAAGTTGATTCTTTAGCCATGTCTGCATCTCTTCTCCTTCCTCACCCAAAGTTCAAACAGGACAAGTATACCATTGAGATTGTGTATCGTCCAAGTGTTCAGATAATTCAGCACATTGGCAAGTGTTCAATGATGATCAACAGGTATTGTCTTTTCTTGAGAAAGCTGATAATTTTAGCGAGCTTTATTTTGAAGGATCAGAATCAGCTTTCCATGAGTCCATCTTGAATTCATATCAAGAGATTGATGGTGAATTCATCCAGCTCAAAGGAAATAAGATTCTGAAGGGATTGGTTTCTCTGGAAGGTCTGTTTGACAAGCATGACCATTTTATTTAGGATAAAAGGAAAGTTGAAGGTGCTTCCTCGTCGGAGGTAGATCAAGTTAATCTGGGCTCTTCTGACCAACCATGGATGGTAAACATGGAAAATGTTGTTCTCTGAGGAGAAAGGAAGATTCACTTCACTCTTGAAGAGATATATGGATGTCTTGGCATGGTCCTATGTGGATCTGAAGTCTTTCAAGCCCAAGGATGTGCAACATAGCATCCCTTTGAAGTCTGATGTCAAACCCTACAGGAAGAAGCAAAGGCATTACAACCCAAAGATCTCAGGGACTATTCTTGTAGAAATTCAAAAGATGTTAGATGCGTAAGGATTATCTTCCCAATCCATCATTCTACCTGGGTTGCTAACATCGTCCCCATCGAAAAAGAAGAATGGTGAGATTCGGATTTGTGTTGATTTTGGAACCTTAATCAGTCTTCATTGAAAGAAAATTACCCATTGCCTATCATGGATCAAGTATTGAATGTCACTGGATCAGAAATGTTATCCATGCTTGATGGATTTTGGGGTATAATCAGATCGAGGTAGCCGAGGATCAACATAAAACAACATTCACCACCCCATGGGGACCTTTTCTTATAGGAGGATGCCTTTTGGTTTGATTAATGTTGGAGCCACGTTTCAAAGAGCTATGGACTTAGCTTTTAGAGATTTGATGGGAAAAGTCATAGTTGTATATTTGGATGACTTGACGGTCTTCTCTAAGAAGTGAAGTGATCATTATGATCACCTGGAGTAGGTACTCTTAAGATGCAAGCATCATGGGATTTCATTAAATCCTAAAAATTCCATGTTTGGAGTAACAGAAGGTAAGTTTTTGGGTCATATCATGACTAAAGAAGGAACCAAGATCGACCTAGAGTGGGTGAAGGCCATCCAAAGCCTTACCCTACCTACAAGAAAAACTAGGGTGCATTCCTTTTTGGAAAGGTCAATTTCCTAAGAAGATTTGTACCTGACTTTTCTGATAAAACCAAGGATATCCTTGGGATGATGAAAGGTAAGACTCCATTTTGATGGAGCACTGAAGGGAAGCTTGCTTTTGAAGAAGTCAAAAGAGAAATTTCTCATGCTCCTATTCTGGTATGCCCAGACTTCAAGAAGGATTTCATCATGTATAGCTATGCTTCCACACATACAGTATCACCATCATGATGTAGGAGAATGAAGAAGGAATCAAAGCTCCCATTGCTTTCATGAGCTTCCCACTAAAGGAACATGAATTGAAGATGTCACAAATTGAAAAGCATGCTTATGTAGTGGTGAGAGTAGTGAAGCATTTAGGTATTATGTGTTGAGTTCTCACACTCTCGTTCTTGTTCCTGATACTATAGTTAAGTCCATTTTGACTCAACAAGAGTTGGGTAGTCAATGGGGTAACTGGATAGCCAAAGTCCAAGAATATGACTTGGACATCAGACCTACCAAGTTGGTATGAGGAAGAGGCCTATGCCAATTGATCAAAAAAACAATTTTGAGATAGAATGTGAAGAAACTGAAGGTACTTCTTCAGAATTACCCATGGTGCTTTTTGTAAGCACAACCGATGAATGGTATGTAGATATCACTTTATTTTTAACTTATGGTGAATGTCCCCACATTTAAGCCAAAAAGAAAAGAGGATAGTTAAATTAAGGTCCGTAAGATACATTCTATGGGATAATGGTATATATGAAGGGTATTGATGGTGTATTCTGCGTTGTGTCGATAAGTCTCAGCAGATAAGGTTGCTAGAATCCTTCCACAATCTAGCATGTGGAGGAATTTCTCTTCCTCTGTGATGGCTTACAAGATCTTATGGGCTAGGTACTATTGGCCTACTCTCTTTTGAGATTCAAGCTGAATGGGTGGTTAAGTGTGAAGCTTGTCAACATTTTGTTGGCCATCCTAAGCTGCAGCTCTTCCCTTGAAGCCTGTGATAATTGAAGAACCTTTTCGCCAATGGGGAATTGATTTCATTGGAGTATTGAATCCTACCTCTAGTGCTGGTCATAATTATGTGCTCACCACCATAGACTATTTCACCAAGTGGGTGGAAGTTGTGCCAATCAAGCAAGCAACCTCGAAGTTGTGTGTAACTTTCTCAAGGAGAATATAATTGTTAGATTGGTGTGCCTCACAAGATCATTGCTAACAATGCTTCCAATTTCTCATCACATGAGTTGATAGAATTTTTCTATGGATTTGGGATCACGTTGGCTCATTCATCCGATTATTACCCCCAAGGCAATGGTCAGGTTGAATCAAGCAACAAAAACCTAGTGACCATAATCAGAAAGTTGGTCGATGAGAATCAGAGGACATGGCACAAAGCATTGTATGATGCATTATGGGAAGATTGGATTACTCCTAAGTGAGCTATTGGAATGTCCCCATTCCAGGTGTTGTATGGAATTGATGTTGAGATTCCTATCTCTGTAGAATTTCAGACCTTACGGTTGGCTAAAGCAATTGAGGATGAAACTTTTCAAAGTTCCATTGAGAAAAGGATAATGTACCTAGCTAGGCTAGAAGAAGAATGGAGCAAGGTGGTGGATCACATTGTAGATCATCAGAGAAAATTCAAAAAGATATTTGACAAAAAATCAAAGCAACGTGATTTTAGATTGGAGATCTAGTACTTCTTCTGGGATAAGAGAAGGGAACAGAAAGGGATGCATGGCAAGTTTGATTCTTTATGGAAAGGTCCTTTCAAAATCCATCAGTTGAATGGTGAAAATAGCTTTTTATCTATCATATCTTGATGGAGAGTTTCTCCCTCTACCTTTCAGTGGCCAACATCTGAAGTTGTTCCATCAGTAATGCAAGATGCTCTCTTGCATTGTATTATAATTTATTTTTTGTTGTGTGTTTGCTTTATTTCTTTCTTTCTTTGTTTGTTTTTTTTTTGTTTTTTTCTTCTCTGACTCCGTAGCCCAATGGATAAATATTTTTGATACATGAGTTCTCTTCCTTTGATGTCTCAAAGAAAGTCCCCAACTGGAGCCAGTTGTTATCTCGTTTTAGTGATTTCAGCTAAAATTGAGATAACCATAGGAAAATTTTGGAAAAATCTCTTAAAATTCCCTTTGAAAGAGATTTTTGGGTTTTCGGGTTTTCATTGCATGAAAACATGTTTCTTGCATGTTACATGTCTCATGTTTCCCAAACCCAAAACCGATTGCCTAAGTCCATTGTGTGGGTTTTGAACTTCCAAGCATCGGAACATGCTTTCCAAATGCATGTTTCATGTCATTTGTTTCCCGAAACCCGAAACCTGAATTGAATCAAATCCTTTGTATCAGGTTTTTGGATGCTCCAACTCTTTGATTGAATCAAATCCTTTGACATGTCATGACATGTCATGCATGATAATGTCATTAATGTCTAGTTGTTTAGCAGTTGGCACACATGTGTCAAGTGAGGTGTAATTAATGTTAGGTTATTATAAATAGTTGGTTTTCCACGTCATTTGTTACTTTCATTTTTTGTTGTGTTGGATTTTTGTTTATGCTTCTTCTACCTCCAAACCCGATCGAGCTTCCCGATCGATTTCACCATCCATTTTGATCATTTTTGAGCTAGTTGAAGGTATTCTTCTCTTCTTTCTATTTTGAAGCTTTTTGGGTTATTTATGAAGTGTTTGTTTGGGGTTTCCATTTCATTTCCTCCCCATTTTGGTTTAGGGTTTTGGGTTATTTTCCTTGTTTCTTGTCTTTTTCCCATATGGGTTCTTGTTTGAAATTCACCCCTAGGTTATTTACTTATTTTTCATAGGTTGTAACTTGTAGATTTCAAAAAGATTTAAAATTCCTAAGTGATCATGAGGTGGGAATTTCTCATATTTTGACATGTCAGAAACCCGATATACTTGTTTGGGTTTTGTCAGGGTGTTTAACATCTCACTTTTCACCTTTGTTTGAGTTTTCAGTGCTCGACATCCATCAAGATCCGCGTAGTGTGTCGGGATTTTCTACTACTCTTGACATCCTCTAGGTTCCATGTGTGTGTGTCGGGTTTTCCACTTGTCGACACTTCCTCACTTCCGTAGTGTGTCGGGTTTTCATCGATGCTCAACATGTCCTAACTTTCGACATACACTCCATTGTGTCGAGTTTTGAAGGTGTTTTGCAAGTCTCAAAATCTGAACAAGTGTGGTGGGTATGTGCAATTGTCCAACAAACTTTCAAGCCCGATTGCTCTTCAGAAATCATCAAGGCATTTCTTCTTGAGACTCCTCATGTTGGACCCGACCAATCTAAGGATAAGTCAGATAGGACAGGAAAGATGAAGTATAAGTATCAGAAGATGGAGTCTTCTTCTTACATAAGCTACTAATTATGACATTCGGGACATAGAGCTCGGTAATATAGATATGGAGGACTTATGGAAGAGAATTGAGGATTCTTCTTAGAATTCTGGATGAAGTCGATAGCAAAAGTGGTGGTCTCCCTCTTGCAGTAGGATTTCCAATATCAGCTCAATGCCCTGAATTCATCTGGCATGCGCTTCCAACTATGACTCAGCCTCCCGCTCAGTAAGAAATCAAGTAGGAGAGTCTATAGTGAAATTGGATGGAGGTTACTTTGATCAACTCCTAAGGTTGCCCGACTTTGTGGAATATGTTGATTTAAACCTTAAATCAGCACAAAAGGCCTAGGACAAAGATCAGGAAGACTGCATCAAGCATGTAAACAAGAAGTTCTTGATCAAGGCTAAGCCAGCCATTTCTAGGTTTCCCAAGATGGTCCCTAGAAGTGATTTCATTCTTGAAATCAGTGATATCATCACCCTGCTGAGTCGATTATTTGGACTCCCAGAGTCAAAAGATTTCCAAGGGTGGATGTACCAGTTCATGGTCATCATAAAGAAGAATGACCAAGGGATTGATTGGGGTAGCCTAATAAGTGACGAGATAGACTCCCAAATGAAAATAGTCTTGTCTACCGGCAAGTTCTATATGATGTCATATGTCACCTATGTAGCAACAGGCATGAGAAACTACCCAGGGCTAGATGCGAAGGGAAACCAGAAGCAATGGAACACATATATCAGTACTTCCCTTAGCTAACAATAAAAGGGTCTGAAGATCAATATAGAAGAGTGAATGATGCCTTCTTCTATGAAAACATTTGCAGGTTGGATCTTGATCTGAGGAAAAGAAGGGTTTCTGATGAAGCATGGGCGAAGTGTCAAAATGGGGTTGCATCTTCTTGCAATTCAAGAAGTTTACTTATCTTTGGGTGGTAAGGTTCCATGGTAACCCTTTCCATTTTCCTAGGTTCCCAGGTGACAAACTGATCCTTATGGAGTTAGTCAGACAATTGTTGGATTTTCACAAATTCCAACAAAGTAGGCACAAAGCCACCATCTCCTTCCCTATTTCCATTGGAAGGTATACATGCTCTATAGTGGTTAAGGCCAAGAATGTGGTGCATGAGCTTTAGGAAAAATTGAAGAAACATATGAAGCTCAGGGAGGGATTTGACATCGAGGAGTCCTCAAGTCATATGGAACCTTGTATCTGCATGTGCCCAATGTGGAAGACATCTGGGTTGATCTTGGGATGAAGTTTCCATCGAAGAAAGACAACAATAGATTGATGCTTGAAGAAATTTAGATGTTAGATCTAGCTGATATCCCCAGAAGGCACCATGGATAATGAAAGTGTCTGGACACTAGGTATGAATAGTCGAATGGAGACCAACATGGATTCCCAGCCATTGATTGGTCATTGCATTTGCTGAAAAAAGCTTCTATCGTTGAAAGAGCTACTTAGACTCTTGTCCATACCAAGGCATGGCTCATTTCTTGGGGAATGAGTTATAAGGAAAAGATATTTTCAAAAATAGCCACTTTAGAGGTGGGACCCTCCAAGGGAGAGAGGGAAGAGGATAAAAGCCCTACCAAGAGGTAGATAAAATTTAAGTTTGTCAGAAAAGGAGAAAAGCAAGGAGCCACATCATTTGCCACTCCTTCACAAATAGTTGAGATATTGGATTCACCTCCTCCACCAAAACAAGGAAAAATTCCTTCAGAAGATGAGGTTAGTCAACCTCTCATTTCTCCTTTTGTTGATTGCTCATCAGAGGTAAGTCTCTCTCTTGCTTCTCAAGCTTTGACTTTAGAATCTTTACCTCCTCCCTCCCAATCTTCCTCACCTCATATTTCTTTGCCACTTTCATCAGCCATGGCCAACATCTTCTCCAACCTCTCACCTCTCTCTATTGGACCTAAGATGGCCATAGATATGCCTCCTCCTTCTGCACCTTCATTCACTGAGTCTATCCCCAGTCACCACACTTGCAGTCATCACTACTCCACAAGTAAACCTTCCTCCACCTGTAGATGTAACCATAACACCTCGATAGGAGAAACTTCTTCCACTGTACCTCAATGGTTAGTTGATCAGACCCCAAGGAAGAGGAAGGTGGTAGTTCCTCTACCAGCCTTTGACTTCAGTTCCCTCAAGGTCTCTCTGCCAAATCTGCAAGAAACCCAAAATGGTTTCAAGGGTTTCAGTGGATGCCTCAGGGCATAAGTTTGTAGAGATTTGCCACTCCCATGACCAAAAAAACAAAGGAGGATATAATGGTCACTGATTATCAGATCACAAGGGTTGATCTAGGAAAGGTAACAATAGAAGGAGCACAACAGGATGCGCTAGGATGCCATGAACGTGTTGTGCTAGAAGTTGAAGGAAACAAAGGTGAGTAGAGATGAGCTAAAGGAGAAAGTTGAATAGTTGATGGAGGTATTACTCAAGCTCTCAAAGCCTTCTCAGTCAACACCATCATCTCCTACCCCTACTCCTATCAGGTTTGATTTCTCATCGGTACCTATGATTGAAAAGATCAACGAGAAGGGGAGAATGGTTGATGAATGGATTCAGAGGCTACTCCTACAAGGAAGAAAGGTCATTGATGACACAAGTGGAGGTTTATAAATCCTTGGAGGAGATAAAGAAGGATGGAAAAAAAATGGATGATGAATTTTCAGGAAGTTGGGAACCTGAGTTAACTTTTGAGGCTCTCAATGCGCTGAAATAGGTTCCATCCCGTATCTTGATGGAAGAAGGAATCATTCCACATGGGGATAAGCATTTCCAGCTAACCAAAGCCATCAGATTTAGGATAAAGATTCTCAGTGAAGCTTGCAGCAAGTTGAGGGAATCTAGAGATCAGTTGGTTGATGCCATGAATGACATAGAAGAGGAGTTGTCCAGGATCTTCGCCAAGGTGTTGGATGAAAGCTCGAATATTCTACCTGCTGATGATTTCTATAAACAAATCCAAGAATCAATCCAGCATGAACCAAACTTCCATCTTGATGATCCCAATGACCATTGATAAGTTCATAAGGATTGAGAATGTTTTGGAATCATTAAGGAAACTCAATAAGAGATTGAAGAAACTTCTGGAAATGTGCAAGTGACACTCAGGAAACTTGTGAGGTTCTGAGTGACTATTCAGTGCACTAGATGAAGCTGAGATGTAGGGCATAATCCAGAAGTTCCAGGAATTTTGAGACAAGAAGGTTTCATTTGGAGGAAGAACAAGGGCGTTGAAACAAGAATAAGCATAATGTTTCATGTCATTTCCATCTAGAGATTGACATGTCTTTTTCATTTTCGTTTTGTCACATAGGAAGCAAATTTTGACTTGTTCTCTGCATGAGAGTCAAGCAAAATAGGATTCTTGTTAAATGACTATTTTCTAGGATTTATCCTATTTTCTCTCTGCTCTTTCTATTATAAATAAGGGATGCTTGTGCATTCCAAAGGAGGAGAGATTTTAGAATATTGAGAGCTATTGTGAAGAAGAAGAAAAACTTTGTATTTTCTTTTAATCATTGAGGAATAGAAACAGGTGTTATTTTGCAAACTTTGTGTTGTGGGATTCATCTATCTTGAGAGATTGTTCTTACGTACAAGATCTTAAGCTATTCTTTGTTTAGTGTTCTTGATTATTTTAATCGTTTCAAATATTACACCCATTATCTAAAACTCGTATAAGTATTTCTTGATCTGTGTTTGCTTGAAAGAAAATACGTTCCTCTCATTCCCTTCCCACTTTGTTTCATCTATAATAGTTTCCTTTCTAATCCATTCTATTTCTAAAGCGTAACATCTCCATCTCGTGTTGATATGGATTTTGGGATTGTATCCCAACCGTAATGGTTAGAATAGTGTGAATATTGTACATGATTTGGATTATAAATTCCAAGTTTGTGCTGCATGTAGAACAAAAGTTTTATTCTCTTACATACCCTTCTTTTACTTGATGCCCTTCCTTGTCTTCATTAGAATAAACCATATTAAAATCCCCACATAGAATATAATGTGCATCATGGAAGGAGTCAATAAGATAACACAAAAAAATTATGTTCCACGACATTATTAGAGGCATAAACATTTTCCATCCCAAGAATATTTCTGTCAAAATCAAATAAGATCCATATCACTCAATGAGTGGGGTCAGAGCCCCATGATATGATTTTTCAAGAAGATTATGGTGCAAGTAGTGTAATAACCCCTACAAGACTAGGATCATAATTAGAAATATGGGAAATAACACTTGGCCAAACAAGACAGAGTGCAAATTGAAGAAGAAACCCAAAAATATTAACTTACTTCATGCACAAAATTCCATATTATAAAAATTAAGGAAACTATCCCAGAACAAATATCAATGAGTCATTTCAATGAAGCCATGTACATTCAAAGTGTAAAATCATTGGGAAAAATAAAGGTGCACGGATCCCTCTTAGCCAAGATCTTCGAGGGTAGAAAACTTATTAGTATAATAAAATTTCTGTGAGAGGGAGGCATAAAATCAAGCACTTGGAAAGGCCATCATTTTTCTTAGACATATTTCCATATCTAAATGGAGAAGGATTTCAAGAGTAGCGGGTAACCGATTTGTATTATTTCCTATGGATAACTTACCCTAAAAGGGGTTGTGATGCATCCGCACCTGGCATGAAGGAAGAATCATTTTGTGGGGTATGGGAGAATGGTGGTGAAGCTTTAATAAAAGGTAACACAACTTGCTTGGTAGTGGCGGTAGAGGAGTTGGATTTAGGGGTACCAAAAGGGTGATAGGAAGCTGGTGGAGGTCGAGTGGTACCATGGGAAGAGGTTTTTTATTTGTGGTAGTAGTCCATCCTTTGGACGCATTTGTGGGGGCTTGGCTTCTTTTGAGGTATTTTCTTGTACTAGTTGACATGAGGAAACAATTAAAGGTCATTCCCTAATCATATGGTTTGAATCTTGTGTTGGAAGAAAGTATTTTGGAGATTAATGTAAAGCACATGTTGATAGCATTGAGTGTGACCAATAAGGATATCTATGGTTTCCTTGAGGTATTTGATTAAATCAATTTCAATGCAAATTTATTTTTCGGAGGAATGCTCTAAACAGATAAAAAAGTACCATAGGGGTTTGATGAGTTGTTTAAAAAATCCTCAAAGAGAAAGAGGAAAGCCATGAAACTTAACCCATATTAGAATGTTGATTGTGTTTCACACACTTATAAATCTTTGATCTAACTTGAAAAACAACTAGTGTTGCGAATAAACTATGAGCCATTATTGAAAATGGATTTGCAATGCTTATTATTATTGAAACAAAACAAAAAAATCCTTAGTTAGAATTTATACCCATTCAAGCTTGACACATTGGGAGTGCTTAATGGTTATGAAATCATTGTTTAATAATTTGAAATGAAACTAGCGAACATGTATAATGTTGATATTGATAAGATTTTTTCTCCTTCAAATAATGAATGCTTATCTATACAAAATCATATTTCTTACAATAGTAAATCCATTTTTTTGGCTATTTTTCACATAACGCCAATATTCCATTATGTATTTGAGTCTATTAAATATTCCAATATTGTGTATTATTATTATGTGAATTATTAATTTACATAATCTAGATAATATGAGGTGGCATGTAGCCTTCACATCTTTGTCTTATTAGATATATTCCTCATTATAAGGAATATTGGAGTTATATTTCAAATGTAACTCATTTTCCACTTTGCACCCACTTCCTTTCACTTCATGGGAAATAGTGACACTAAGCACACACTTGAAAGGTTGGTTAATGTAATTATTAGAATTACTTTGTAATTCCTTATTCTCTCTTCACTCTATTTCAAGAGTGTTTGGGTCTCTTCCTTAACACTTCTTCACTTGTTCAATATTTTTTTTTAGAGAGTTTCTTAAGGCTTCTTTTAGTATTTCTCTGAAATTTTTTCTTTCTCCATTTTATTCTTTCTTAGAATAAATTCTATGCACATTGTGTTATCTTGTAAATGCTTTGAGTCATCTTTCAATAACACATGGGGTTTTCTTCTAGGTGTACTAGTTTTCCCACTTGACAAATCTTGTCTCAACTCTTTTATGGTATGTTTTATGCTTCCATTAATTTCATTACATTTTATTTACTTATGATTTAATATTTTAGTAGTTGCACTTCGAATTATTACTTACACAATATTTTAATTCACGTGCAATAAAAAATCAAACATTGATTCTAAAACTAAGTAACTTCCTCTCGCAATTTTCTAAGAAAACAACAACAAGTTGTGCTTACTAAAAACTTATAGATTCAAATTGGCCTTGTAAATGGATCTCTTAGATAGACAAAGATATTATATGCCCCATTAGATCTAAACCTTGTGAATTTCCTTCATATGTCATTGTAAGATTTGATAGCTATAATGATCCAACATGTCACCAAATAGGCCCATAAGCTATACCAATACAAAAATAACAAGGGGAAGACATAGATAAATACCACTCACCATGACATTATTATACATAAATCACAACGAATTACACTAAACAACACCACCATCAATATCGGTAGAATTGAAAGACAAGACCTAACATTTACAATTATGTCTAGAGTTAAGTCCATGGTTGGACTTCATATAGAGCCTACATCCTCTTTTGAGTGATACTCCAAGACAAAAAAATTGCTATGACATAATCAAAAAGAAATATGAGGATCACCTACAATTTTTATCGTTGTAGCAAACACATGTATATGCATTTTGTTTCACAATCTATGTATAACAACTTCTTAAATTTTGTGCTCTTTTATTTTTACTTTCTCTTAAAATAAACAAAACATATGTACTCAATTATCATTTTTATGTTTTACAAGTTGAAATAAGGTGTTAAAAAAACATCAAAATATTTGGCCTTGTTCTCTAAACTTCATATTTTGTTCTTTCTATACATTGACTATAAAATTTGTGGTTATGTAATTTTATGTTAATATAATAAAAAATTATTTACTACACATGAACA
The DNA here is from genome assembly GCA_018340775.1 of Taxus wallichiana var. yunnanensis. Taxonomy (NCBI): domain Eukaryota; kingdom Viridiplantae; phylum Streptophyta; class Pinopsida; order Cupressales; family Taxaceae; genus Taxus; species Taxus wallichiana. The sequence goes on from CM031235.1 coordinate 898,369,234, forward strand.
AAGGCATCTACTTGACAAAGATCTTTCTATCAAGCTAGAATCACAAAAAAATCCCAACACCGGAGTGTCCACCATTCTCACTTGCAATAATGCCCAAAGATATTGTTATATGTACTGTGGATTTAAAATACAACCTATAAATGACATTTTTTTTCCAATCTCATAAACAATCGTGCCTTTTTAAATAACCACTAGATCTTTGGTATGCATTATTTAATGGACCATATATGTTACCATTTGTGAATATATGTACATACCCTTTTGTTTCATATTGTTATTACACTTTTGTTATATTTTGGTTATATAACACAAATTTATACATAGAATTTTATCTTCCTAATTTAGTTATATAAGAAAATTGTAGACACTAAATCACACTCTTTGGGTACATGTGTAAGAGGGAAAGTTCATTTTGACATCCATACATGTACTTACATTGCTATATCTAGATACTTTCTCAGCTATTAAGTACTTCGCACAAGAGCCCCACATAGGGCACGATTCTTCACACACACATGCAAAACTACGGAGTCTCGAAATGTAGTGCAACACTTGGTCATAAGTTCACTCTGTTGGGTGACCACCGAGATTACATGTGAACTTGGCTATCTTCCAATAACCTACATGCAATCAAGAGTGAGTATTGGAAAACATCTTGTGATACTACAAAAATTAGTTTATGAGGTTTTTGCAATCGCATGACAGTCTCTAACACCTAGGTACCCTGACCCATTTAGGTGCCCTATTGATGCATTTTTGAAACTTCGTAGTTTTAAGGTTCGGTTGCTGACAATCTACTCTTGTTCCATCGAGTTTTCTAGATCGTATATCTTTGGGATGATTGTGAAACTAGCTAAGTACTCTATCCCTTTTATTGTTGGGCTAGGGTCTTATAGGTCTGCTCGATACCAAACATGATGCGAAAACGTAAGTTATAATTTTCAAACTTGAACCGTTCACAAGGATCTAGGAACTCAACATCAATTTTACGGACTTCAATTACCCCAAAACTAATTAATTCCTTTAAAAACATGCACCTCAATCTGATTTTCAATCATAACATTGAAATGTGCATACCTCATTCCGTTGTGGATTATGGATACCTAAGTCCATTTTCTTGTTTTAAATGATGAATGCTTAGTCAAATTAATAAAAATCTATAACTGATTTTATCAGATCAAAGCTTCATCCAAAATTGAAATTAAACATCCACAAGAACGAAATTGATAACAAAGTTCACCCAAATGGGCTACGTCTCAGATTCTTGAAAAGAGAATTGATCTATTTAACATCCAATGAAGTACAATAACCCTTCAATAATGACAAATAGATCACAAAACCTACAAATGGGCTGATACCAGACCTCATGAAACTCTGCAATCTGTCAGAAAACATTCCAAAGTCAATCCAAAGCCTTTGCAGTATCTTTGTAATGTAATCTCCATGCAACTTTGTCGAGAAAAGAACCTACTGAATGGATATTTCAAAGCATTACATGGGTGGATTCCTCTTGGAAAATGAACATTTTTCATTTTTACACTAAGGCCTCATTTCGCCCCCTAAGTGCTCCAAAATAGAGGATTTCCAAAAATTCCATCTTAAGACCTATGGTTTTCTCGGGGCCGAAGGTACCATTCAAATACAACGATCTCTCTTTATAACCATATAGAAGCTCTATGGTGCATTGGTGGGGTATACTTTTTTTAACGTGAGTGGTGGGGGTTCGAATATCCCCACTAACTCCACCTTTTGATCCACATCTTTGTGGATCTTACTTTTAATAGCATTAAGGCTATTTAAACACCCACATTTCTTCAATGCCTTAACCTCCACACTTTTGCACTTAATTTTTCCACCATGTGGCTTCCACTTATTACTGCTACCATCCTCATATACTGCAGGGGGCTCGAATTTGTTGGGACGTGTCATCCCAAATTTTATGCAACATCCTCCTCGATGATCGGTTTGGTGGAGAGCGGTGTGAGATTATCCCACATGTGTGGGTGTATAAAATAGAAACACTTCCTTAAAAGGTAGGGCCGATGTTGTAATATGTGTCTTGGTCACGTCTTATGCCCTTTTATCGGGCCATACAATACACCATTGATTTGTTAACTACCCTCATCCGCATTGTGCATTGAACTATTAGTTAATTCGTGGGATGTGGTGAGTTAGAGGTCACCCACGGTTTACTGTCGAGTTATTACTTGAGCTCACGTGTATTTTTAACTTTGGCCTCATGGATAGGTGAGCTCACCTATTGTGTGGTGCGGATATGGGCCGAGATATGAAGTGATACACTGATGCATGGGTCGTGTGTTTTGCCAAGGTATAATCCCAAACCACGCTAGATTTCTTCACAATGAACATGCATTATAGGTGGCTGGTTTACACGGTTAACTAGCATCGAGTTGATTAAGCGCCATTAGTTAGTAGATTAACCACCATCGGTCAATATATGAAATGCTGATCGATCGGGAACCGACATTGGTTTCCTATGCGTGGAATTTTATATTTAACTCACGGGAATTAGATCTAACTTTAGTTATAAAGTGAATCTAAAGGTCATAAATGCATAGCTAGATGCCCTAAGTTTTTATATGCATATATAAACATGAAATCTAGGGTTAGAAGGATAATTAAGAGAGAAGGATTAGTTAGATCCTTGATCCTCCTAGATTGAGAGGATGAAGAAGAAGAGAAAGAAAGAACAAGTTACATGAAGACAGATATTTCATGGAGAGAAGATGGACAAAAGTAAATAACATGTACATTTATGGCAGGTAAATCTCAATGGTGAGAAGAGGGTAACATATTCTATTGTATTTCCTTTGTATTGTTATTGTCTTGTTGTAATGGCTTGCATAGTATGCAAAGCACATAGAGTTTCTTCTTGTAGATCCACATGTTGGTGAGATCTTGTATTATAGATCCATGAGATCATGATGTATTGTTGATCCATGTAGATCTAGTCTTATATTATTAGATCCACATGTTGTTGTGAGATCTTGTATTCATAGATCCATGAGATCATGTTGTATTGATGATCCATGTAGATCTAGATATTATAGAGGAGGTTGTCTTCATGTTTGCATAGGTTGATGTAGTGATGGAGAGATAGAACTTACTTCTTGGTGCACAATCATGATTGCACATTGGTAGACCCATGTGAGAGGTCTTGTTGTAGATCCATAAAGAGCTTGGTTGCAGTTCAGAGATGCAATAGTTCTGGTTATGTGAGATTTTATTGGTGGTGTTATGGAGGCATGGTTGTAGTGCACTCATGGAGATCCATTTAGAGATCTGGAGGAGGAGATACTCTTGGAGAGATGCATTGTACTCTTGTGGGAAGAGTTGGTTTGTACTCTTGTTTATTATATATATGAGATCTCTATCTTTGGTGGATGTAGCCACATTGGGTGAACCATGGTACATGTTGTGTTATGTGTGTGTACTTTGTTTTGATTTGGATTTATCTAGTTTACACTTCCACTGCTGTAGATTTTGGGAATTGTTTTTGGGATTTTGTTTCCATTTCCATAGTACTATATTACCAACAAAATGGTATCAGAGCTTGGTTATTTCTGAGTAAGGTTTTGCTTCATTATATTGTTAAGTGGTTTACTAATGTGTGTATGAGAAAGGGGTTTTTTTCTGATGTGAAAATGTAGGAAGATATTTAAATCTCAAGTGGAAGTTAGAAATGTGAGGTTCTTTGGAGAATACAATGATATGGGCATTGGAAAGGTGACCGTGGTTGGTTATAGGGTGACCGTGGTGGTTATAGGTGACCAGTGGTGATTATAGGGTGACCATGGTGGTCATTCTTGAGCAACCTGGTTTTAAAAAAAAATCACAGATCTTGAAGAATTGAGAAGATGCATGGAATGTATCTTGTTTGTTGAGGTGTCCTAGTTCTTGGAGGCACAAGCATGTTGGTTAAATTGAGATCATGGGTTATAGAGGTATGGGTTTTTTTATCTTGGTATTTGTAGTGCTTGTATGTTTTGGATGCACATGCATCGTTTTGGATTACAGATTTGAGTATGAGATAGAGGAGAAGTTATGCATCCTTTGGTGCAGTTAGATGCATGAGCTTTGTTAGAGAAAAAATATAATAGCACAAAATGAAGATGGGGATTCCATCAGAGAGGCAAGTACTTCGGTTGAAGATGTGGTTGAGTGTCTTGGTGTTGGTAAGGTGATGTGTTTCATCTTGGTGTAGTTTTTTATTGCATGTATGATTGTTGTTAAGTTTTTTGTGCAAGGTTGGGTGCTTCTTGAAATGATGGCTCAACACAACTATTGGCTTTAGTCGGAGTAGGCACCTAGTTTGGTGTACTATGTCATTTGTGGCATTGTGTTCATTCAATAACAGACCGCGCGTCGGTCAGTGGGAACCGACATCGGTCATAGAGGGGAACCGGTATCAGTGAACCATGGTTGGTCTCTGTGACAATGATTTGCACATAGGTTTCTTATAGTAGAAGAGGGCATGAATGGTTCAAGTGTCCTGTTTTGGAGGATCAGGTTTCTTGCACAGTGTGTACAGGTAGAAAAAAGTGTAGATCACTTCAATGTTTGAATCAAAAAGAGGACAAAGTTGGCTCGGTTAGTCCAGTGAGACTTTGGGTCAAGTATCTCTATATGGTTCATGTTTTATTTCTTTCATTTGAAGCAACTAGTATTATGTTTGGATTGTGTGCACAAGTAAAATATGCACCATGGATATTTGGTGTGTTTGAATTTTATTTCCGGGATGTGTTGGAATCTTGAGGACAAGGGTATCTAGTCTAAGGATGAGATCCTCAATGGAAAGTCATGTTTAGACACACGTTGCAGGTAACAAAAGATGTTGAGTACACAAGATGAAAAGAAGGTGATTCACCTACTTCACAAGAAGTCCAAACTTCTGTGATGTAGAAGTATTCTTTGTTAAGAAGGGAATCAAGTTTATATTTCTTTCATCTAGTTTTATTTCTCACATTGATATATATTGGAGATTTTGAGCTTGTTATCAGAAGCAGTGTGGGAGTTCATGTTGAGTGGGAGCAAGCCATGGTTGTTGGCATTACAAGGTTGGACACATATGCACATGCAGAGTGAGAGGAGGATGTTACTATTTAGAGTAGCATGAGGCACAAGTTATTTTGGAGGAAATCATGGTTTTTAGGTATTTTGATGTTTATTGCATGATGATGTCACTTCTAGTTTTATTTTGTGGTGCTGGATATCCTTATGGGATGGAAGTTGATGGTTGTTCAACTGGGTTAAGATGAGAGAGAAATGTTTTAGATTTTGAAGGGTGGAAAAAGGAAAATGGGATGGCATTTTGTTTATTACGGAGTTACAGTGTGACAACAATGTATATTTACATCTTATTGATGTTTCCCTTGTTTGCTTTCATCTTGGATGGTTTGTGTAGTATGTTGATGACATTTTTTTGGTATTTGCACTTATTATTAGTAGCATGGTTTAGCATGGTTGTTTTTGTTGACATTGATGAGCACATGATTCATATTTGGCTTTGGAGTTAGTCGGTGGTAGACTTGGAGCTTGGAGAGCCTGGTGATATGGATGGATGTACATGGTGAGTTTATACATGTGGATAGATTTTATTTTGTGAGTCTATGATGATGTAGATATTTGTTTTCACATGGATGCCTATGAGCATGGTTGAGAGTATGAGCATGGTTTAGATGCCTTGAGCATGAGTAGGGGATGTTTGTATTTCCTCTTGTTACTATGTTACTCCATGATAGATATTCTACAGATGGTTGTCTTGGACATGCAAGTTGTTTATGTAGGGTTGGATTTTAGAGATTGCAAGTGTTTGGATTCTTTGAGTTATGTAGGTGTTGTGGATGCATCCACTGGTTGCATGTAGTACTCATTTGGGTTGTCTAGACCCAGGATCTAGTTTTTGCTTTCACATATTCTAGTTTGACTTGTCTTTGGTCAATTGCATTGGTGGTAGCATGGAGACATGGATAGATGGTTGGAGAACATGGTTGGATGGCTATGGTTGTGATAGAAGCTCAATACTTCAGTTCGAGTGGGAGCTCTTGCAGGTGTGTTAGTCATGATGGCTTGATTGCATAAGAGGCTTGGTGTTATGATTCAGTGGGAGCTTGATGTATGGATAGCTCGTATATCACGGATCAGTAGTAGCTTCGTGTAGGTATATGGTAAGTCATGGTTTGTTATCTTCTTGGTTTTAGAAGATGGTTTAATCTTCCGATTACTTGAGAGAATTGTTGAAGGAAAGAATAGTTGGTCTTCATGGTATGTAGAGGATGGTGATGTATAGGTATAGGTACAGAGGTTAAACAATTTATCTCCAAGTGGGAGATTGTTGGGTTGTGGAGCTAGATTGCTTCACAATGAGCATGCATTACAGGTGGTTGGTTTACACAGTAACCGGCGTCGATTGATTAACCACCATCCATCAACATTAGGGGATGAACCACCATCATTTAGGGAATCTGGAAGACATTGGTTTCTCTGCATGGAATTTTATATTTAACTCATGGGAATTAGATCTAACTTTAGTTATAAAGTGAATCTAAAGGTTGTAAATGCATAGCTATGTTGACCTAAGTTTCTATATGCATATATAAGCATGAAAGCTAGGGTTAGAAGGTTAATTAAAGAGAAGTATTGAGTTAGATCCTTGATTATCCTAGATTGAGAGGATGAAGGAGAGAAAGAAATAACAAGTTACATGAAGACAAAGCTTCCATGGAGAGAAGTTGGACAGAAGGAAATAACATGTACAACTATGGTAGGTACATCTCAATGGTGAGAAGAGGGTAACATCTTCTATTGTATTTCCTTTGTATTATTATTGTCTCATTGTAATGGCTTGCATAGTATGAAAAACACATAGAGTTTCTTCTTGTAGATCCACATGTTGGTGAGATCTTGTATTGTAGATCCATGAGATCATGATGTATTTTGATCATGTAGATAGTCTATATTATATTAGATCCATAGGTTGTTGTGAGATATTGTATTCATAGATCCATGAGATCATGTTGTATTGATGATCCATGTAGATCTAGATATTGTAGAGGAGGTTGTCTTCATGTTTGCACAAGTTGATGCAGTGATGGAGAGACAGACTTACTTCTTGGTGCACAGTCATGATTGCACATTGGTAGACCCATGTGAGAGGTCTTGTTTGCAAGATCTACAGAGAGCTTGGTTATAGTTTAGAGATGTAGTAGTTCTGGTTATGTGAGATATGTTGGTGGTGGTTTGGAGGCATGGTTGTAGTGCACTCATGGAGATCCATTTAGAGATCTGGAGGAGGAGATACTCTTGGAGAGATGCATTGTACTCTTGTGGGAAGAGTTGGTTTGTACTCTTGTTTATTATATATATGAGATCTCTATCTTTGGTGGACATAGCCCACATTGGGTGAACCACGGTACATGTTGTGTTATGTGTGTGTACTTTGTTTTGATTTGGATTTATCTAGTTTACATTTCCATTGCTGTAGATTTTGGGGAATTGTTTCCATTTCCACAATACTAAATTCCAACACCATGTGATCAACTTGGTGGGAGATGACCACCCCACCGAGCTAACAAAATAGCTTGCCACGAGCTTAATTAACCCTTGATGCACAATCAACTCTCCAAAACAAACATAGTCCCACATTGGGAATGTTAGAGAGATATATGGCATATACTCAAAAAATCAATAATGGCAATATGAAATAGGTGGCAACGACACCCCTCCTTGAAAAGAGTGTGTTGAACTTGGGCAGGGTGTAGAGCCAACAAATAGTGGGACCCACCAATTTTTCATTCGTTGAAGATTGGAGGTGATCAAACATGAAATTTCAACCTTTTCCACCTTTTGCCAATATGCCAAATGTCACATCCAGATTGGACTGTTGACCAATTTGACCCCATTTTATGCCAAACTTTGACTGACCATATCTTTCGCGTATGAGCTTCGTTTTCTAAGTTTACCTATCGGCGGAAATCTATCAAAACAATCTACCACTTGGTTATGGTTTAGGGAGATTTAGGGAACTCTGAATGTCTTAAAATTTCCTCCGGATCAAACCTCCCCAATGGGAAAGGATTTTGTTCCACCAAAATCTCGTTGGAACTTTTTCACCCAATCTTGAATCTAAATACTCTCTTTGTCACATCAAAGCACTCTTTGCAGTGGAATATCTGGTCTATTGTACTACATTCTTCTCACTTCAAAAACTTGGTCCTGATCCTGACTCTATGGGTTATGGTCCCACCATGCTTCTTCCTTTATCTTTATTTCCACATCTACCCTCTAGGGGTCTTACACTTTGACAATTCTGATGCTTGTACTACCACATTTTCCTGCTAAGGTCTTATTCTTCGGCAACATAGGAAGAATATCTTTTTACACATGCCCTCAGGGACCTTTTAATTTAACAACATATAGTATGCATGGAAGTAGATATTTTCACATCTGCCCTCTAGGGGTCTTACACTTCAACAACACCCAGAAACATGTACTACTACATCTTCCCTTCAAGAGGTCTTACACTTCAACAATACTTAAACATCACCACATCTTCCCTCTAGGGGTCTTACACTTTGGAAGATGTCATGTCTATGATGATCAACTACCATTCTATTGCACGGTCACAATACCTTGACACAGAATGATGATTTGAGATGACACCAATGGCTCAACTATCTACATAAATGGGTGAAAAATCTCCAAGCTTATAAATATGAGTTAAATCTTGTATCCAAGCTATAACATGCACTCAAAAGCTAATTAGGAGATATGATTGGAGTATTAATCAAAATTTTCCCAAGTAAGAAAATACATTGAGCATGGTAAACCTATCTCTTAGCTTTTCTCACAAAAGCTAAACTTCAAAACCCTTCAAAGCTAAATGGGAAAACTATCTCATATAACAATCAATCAGAATCCCATAACACAATCCCTAAATTAATTGCATGTTATAAAAAATCAAGAGATAAGTAGAATAAAGTTGAAAAATTATTTACCAACCCATGCTAACAAACTTTCATTTGCGAGGCATTACCAAAAGATCCGGGGTTGAAGTTTCAACCGGTGGTGGGAAAGCCAAAATTCCTTTACCTTTATCATAGGTTTGTATTCCATCTTTGGCTTGCCATTATACTGATGGCGAGATGGATGAATTTTCTAACAAGTGTCCACCGATGTCCACTCATATGGAAATGAGTGCAAAATTTCCTCTTGTCCTTCTTCTAGGATGAGGAAACACAACAACCATTTTTCACTTCTAAACGATGAGAGTGGTATTTTCCATTTGCCTTGTTCTTAACAAACGACATCAAATTATTCATCAATGTCCTTCTCTTCCATAAATTGGCAACAAAATGGTTATGCAATCCACAAAAATTACAGGGAAAAGCATTCCACATTTTCTGAAAATCATAGACATAATTCTTAAACTGAAAGAGTGGATCAGAAGTTTTACAACCTTCATGTTGTTTATGGTAAGAAAGTGGAGGTGGAATCTTGACACCTATATGCTGAATTTTCTTACCAAATTCATATTGTGACAACGAAGCACTAATTTCCTGCTTTGAATCTTCCTACAGGACTAGTGGGGTATACACTTTCTTTCAGACGCTTGTCTTCCGTTGGAGTGCTTGGAGTATTCATCAATATCCATTCCTACACTAGAAAACCCAATCCTACAAAATAAGGATGATCCTTAACTTGTATTAGGTTAGCAATGCCTTGGCTATCTTTTCCAATACCTCTTCCATCAAAACCCATATTATATAACAATTTGGATCTAATGCCTCTAGTATGCTTTTCAAATGAACCAAAGACATCATTACCAGAATCAAATTGAATGGGAGGAAGAAGAATATTCCCGTGGTGAAAAAATTACAGTGCACTCTGTCATGGCTCTTTGCATGGAAGTAGAAGGAATTGCCTTCTTCTTATCAACACACTAAAAATCATCAAGAGCTCATCCTTAGGATGATAGCTCCTTTTCAAGCTGATCAAATTGATCTTGAGGGAATAGATCTTGCATCAAGAACAAATTTTCTCCTAGATTTGTTGAGTTGATGCTCTTGATCTCTTCTAGTATTTCCCTCTTCAATGATTTCCCCATGATTACAATGAAACCAAATATCTTCTTGAAATATTGTAAAATTTTGAGTAAGAAGATCAAGCCAAATAGTCTGCACTGATGGTATTAGAAAATCACAAAACAGTATACAAATGTAACTAAAGTAATCATGAAACCAAATCGATACGAAACATGAGCAGGGGGTCTTAGAGGCCTTCTCGATACCAAAAATGATTCGAAAGCACAAGTTATAATTTTCAAACTTGAACCATTCAACAAGATCTAGGAACTCAACATCAATTTTTAGACTTCAATTACCCCAAAAATGATTAAGTCCTTTAAAAACAAACACCTTAGATCGATTTTCAATCATAACACTGAAATGTGCATACCTCATTCCGTTGTGGATTATGGATACCTAAGTCCATTTTCCCATTTTAAATGATGAATGCTTAATCAAATTAATAAAATCCATAATGATTTTATCTAATCAAAAGCTTCATCAAAATAGAAATAAAACATCCACAAAAACGAAATTGATAATGGAGTTCACCCAAATGGGCTACGTCTCTGGATTCTTGAAAAGATAATCGATCTATTTAAGTCCAATGAAGTAAAATTACCCTTCAATAATGAAAAATAGATCAAAAATAACACGTAAATGGGCTGATACGGACCTTGTGGAACTCTGCAATCTAGTCGAAAATGTTCAAAAGTCAATCCAATATCTTGAATATTTGCACTAACCTTATGGAACTCGTAATATCTTTGTAATGTAATCTCCCTGCAACTATGTCAAAAAAGCACCTACAGATGGAGATTTCTAAGCATTACATGAAAACAAATTACATGGTTGGATTCCTCTTGGAAAAATGAACATTTTTTCATTTTACACTAAGGCCTCATTTCACCTCTAAGTGCTCCAAAAATAGGATTTCCAAAACTACCATCTTAAGACCTATGGCTCTGCTCAAGCCAGAAGGTACCATTCAAATACAATGAGCTCTCTTTATAACCATGTGAGCTCTATGGTGTATTGGTGGGGTATAATTTTTTAACGTGAGTGGTGGGGGTTTGAATCTCCCCACCGACTCCACCTTTTTATCCAAATCTTCGTGGATCTTACTTTTAATAGCACTAAAGGCTATTTAAACACTCATATTTCTTTCAATTCCTTAACCTCCACACTTTTGCACTTAACTATGGCACCGTGGCTTCCCCTTATTATTTCTACTATCCTCATGGACCTATAGGGGGGCTCGACTTTGTTGGGATGTGTCGCCCCAAATCTTCATGCAACATCCTCCTCGCTACTCAGTTTGGTGGAGAGCATTGTGAGATTGTACCACATGCGTGGGTGTATTAAATGGAAACACCTCTTTAAAAGGAAAGGCCAACATGTAATATGTGGTTTGGCCATGTATTATACCCTTTTTGGGCCATACAATACACCATCGAGTTGTTAACTACCCCCGACCATACTCTTTGTGCATTAGACTATCAACCGAGTTGTGGGCCATGATAAGCTAGGAGGTTGCCCCATGGTTTACCCGCTAAGTCATCATCAAGATCTCATGCATTTTTAACCTGCCCTCATGGGTAGGGTCAGGCTCGCCTATTGTGTGGCGTCGGGTATATAGGTCGAGTTATGAGGTGATACGCCCAATGCATGGGCCATGTGCTTTGCTAAGGTATAATCCTGAACCATGTGGAGATAAGCTTGAACATAGTGGATATAATCATGATTAACTTGGTGGGGAGTTGACCACCCCACCGAGCTAACAAAATAGCTCTCTTGAGCTTAATTCAAACCCTGCATGATACAAAATCAACTCTCCAAAACAAACATAGACCCACATTGGGAATGTTAGAGAGATATATGGCATATTTAATTAAAAATTCAATAATGGCAATATGAAATAGGTGGCAAAGGCACCCTCACTATAAAAGAGTGTGTCAAACCTGGATGAGGTCCTCAACTAGCAAATAATGGGACCACCAATGTTTTCATTCATTAAAGCAGGAGGTGATCAAAACATGAAATTTCAACCTTTTCCACCTTTTTCCAATATGCCACATGTCACGTTCGATTGGATTGTTGACCGAGTTTGACCCCATGTTATGCCAAACTTTGACTGACCATATCTTTCGTGTATGAGCTCCATTTTCTGAGTTCCACCTATCGACAAAAATCTCTTGAAACACTCTACCACTTGGTCATAGTTTAGGGAGATTTAGGGAACTCTGAACATCCCAAAATTTCCTCTAGATCAATTATACCTAGGGTTTCATTTTTATCTTGCTTATTGCTTAGGTCGATTTGTACTTGTATCACTTTATTTATCAATTGTTACAACCGTAATTAGGGTTTAGAATAATCCTTATTTTTGTTAAATCATTTGGTAAAACTATCTAATTCGAGACTCTCTTGGATCCTCATTTTTATCCCATGGCTCATGATGTCTCTCAAGTCTCCATGTTTTACTTGCTTTGAATGCACCCATCTTGTAAAGGTTCTCTCCACAAAACCATATACATTGTGTATCTTCCTATAACATGCCACCCACTCAAGTCAGTGCTATCTTCGATCATCTTTCTGATGACTCTCTTGATTCTAACTCCAATCAATCTATTTGCACATCCATTCAAGCTCTTCATTCTTTCAAGATAAATTTTAGGCTATCGAATCCACGATTACATCTCTAAAATCTGAAATCCAACTCCTTAAGGACACTTCTCGGGATAAGACTCATTCTTCTTCCTCATCTCATCATCATTCTATATCTTCCACATGTGCTCATATTAGTGAACCCCAAGCATTATTGCTCCATGTGCCTCTCAAGTTTGATCTCAATTGATTAACTTTCCATCTACTCATTGTTATCCTTTGTATCGGCTTGCAAAATACCAAGGTCTTCCATATTGCAATCACCATCAAATCAATGGACATAATGACAATGATTGCTATGTTCTACACCGACAAATTATCCATCTTAACCATTGTTATCTTATCTCGTTTTGCTGAAAAATAAAGCTACATGTTCATCTTCAATTTTTATGTCTCATTAGGTTCCTAAATTTTATTCATCTATGTCTAATGAGCATCATGCCATCACTTCTAATATGCCTTCTTCAGTCATTCAAGCATCTTATACACAAGCCACTCTTCCTATGAAACCAACTATCAAAATCAGTCCACCCTCTTCTCCTATCAATTCTTCTGCAGTGTTACCAATCCCAAATAAGAAACCACTCACTAAGCAAGACCAAAAATTCTAGATGGCCTCTTTTGAATTCCACCATTCAAGGTCCCTCTCCATAGTCTACTTCAACATCCAATCACTTTTGTCAAGCAAACTACTCCTTACATTGATGGCTTGGACACATTTCAAACACCGCCATAGATATTCATCTCTTATACACTTGGGGGCATCATAGCTTCTTCCCCCTTGCATTTCTATCAAATGTATCCATCATCTTAATCACACACTTAATGTCTAATATTTCTAAGAAATTTTACACAACTTAGTACACTTTGTATAAATCGACACCCTATGATGCAATCTTGTGCTCCAGTTCACACTTGACTATTGAGGGCATACTACATTCATGAACCTCACACACTACACACTTCACACTCTGTGTATTTACAACATCTCTTTCTAACATCTATGATTACACACATTTCACGCTCTATACACACATAACACATCTTTTTATCATCTCATTCTCAACACATCACACACTAATCGATGATGCACTCTAATTACATGGTTCATACTTAGTGTTGAGGATCTAAATATGAAATGAACCTCACCGCTTTCACACTCTCTATGCTCTATGCCTCATTGATCATATATTTCGACACACAAATTCAAACCATTTCCCGATGATACACTCTTGTTCTATGGTTCATTCTTGACCGTCGAGGGGTATTTTATAAATGATCCTCATCTCATGCATACACATCCACTCAAAGGGCACACCGATCTTATCACACTCACTTTGCATTCCATCCCATTCACACTCACAACATACTACATACAAGGTTCATTTTAAGAGACCTTTGGGAAATTGATGGTGGTATATTCCAGTGAATATCCTCAAAACCAATTTTACGAACATGGAAAATTTTCTAGGGGGTTGTGTGCAAATTTTTCACCTGAAAGAAGCTTTTAATTTCAAGTCGTGCGATAGCAAAGGTGAAGATGCATGCCAAGAGATTTTCAGTCATACAAAAAAAGGTTATTGTCGTGCGAGAAAAAACCTCCTATCATGCAACAGTAAGGTTGTTGTCGCATGACAACAACCATGTTTTCACGTGTTAGTGAGGGTGTTGTCCGTGTCACATGACAATAAACTTACATTATGCACGATTGTAAATCTCTTATGTCGTGTATCTGCCAGCTCTCTTCCCATGTCTGTCATGTTTCAACAACCTCCTATTGTGCATCAACAACTTCCTTCCATGCATAAAAAACCTCCTATCATGTGTCAATAACCTACCCTACAAGTTCACGAGTACTTGATATGTCGGTACCTTAGTAAAATAGTAGTAAGTTAGTAGTATACTACCCGATGAATCACCTAGGTTTTTATAGGAGATGTTTTCAAATGTAGGCGAAGCTGACCCCTAAAAATATATATATTGTAAATTTTAGGCAAACATGTCACTGACCGCTTGAAAAATTCACCTTTTCAAATTTTCCTAAAATGGAATATTCGCCACTAAAAAAATATTTGATTGCATATCTTGGTTGCATATATTCTTATTTTTCTTATACTCGTTACATGTGTACTTTATTTCCATCCTAGAAAAATATTTCATATGTCATTATCTTTCTATATATACACATACACGTTCACTTGCCTTCTAGTTGTGAATGAATCCTTTACATTGATTATTACACACAACAGAATGTTTGGCATGTACCTCTTACTAGTCCCCATGATAGCTCTTGGGGGAATTACATTCATTTCCATATCAAAGGTGGTATTCTTTTGTTTATACTATTTCATATTCATACTAGCACACTACTATATCAGATCCTACATTTTTGTACATACTTTCTATATTTCTAACATGCTAATGGATGTTTTATGTGCTGACATTTTCTTTGCAAGCCTATTTGCCACCATGGTTTTCTGTTACTTTGTTTGCTATTGTTTGTCAATGTTTTCCATTATATGTCATTATTCGCGGAGCTATGTCCTTTGTCTTGTGTGCACATTATATGCTTTGGTCACTTCAGCCCACGATTGTCTTGCAAAATCATGAGCGATGTCTCATGTTTGAAACCCACTCTACATGGTCTACTTTGTCTTCTTGTGTGATAGATTACACATTGTATTCTATATGCATATTTGTTTTGTTTGTATTAACACATGTTTCCTAGCCACTTTGTTTGCATGTGCCTTGGTTTCTACCATGAAAATTCCCTCTTCCCCTCTGTAGAGCTTGATTTCATATGTGCATCGATTCCTCCTTTGGGTCACATTCTCCTAGTGACATCACATGCATCCCAAACTATGGGGGCATATATTGGGTGAATCAATCACCCCATTTAGTAGTATATAATCACAGTTCATATATGTATAGTACATGAACAACACAGTCATCGATTCATAAAACATATTAGAGTCTGACTTGGGTCTTCAACACAACAAGGATGCCAAGATGGATGAGTAAAGACATATTTTACTGGTGCCCATAACCCTTCTTGGGGGATATGACTAGGGGAAGTTACAATTATTTTCTCACATTGACACAATTTCTAGTAGTTTACACAATGGATTTCACAAAACAAGAACATTCCTCCAGCAATCAACATGCATGTTATCTCCTTTTTCTATTTTTGCGTTGGATTGAACTTGAACAAAGTAGGATCACACCATCTGCAATGGTGTATAAATCATCGGGAAGTAGTCAGGGTTGGAGAATAACACTAGACCTTTCTCCCCAACACTTCTTCTATTGTGGTGTGAGATCACCCAAAAACTCACACTTGGCATGAGATCGCCAAAAAAACTCGTCCTTCTACAACATTTTCAAGATCCTTTCTACACTCTTCACTCATCATGGATCAAGTGCACATGTTCCTTTTCACATTTTTACACACTTTTACATGCTTTTTACATATTTGGATCAAATTTTTCATATACACATATTTGACTACTCGTTTTCTCTTCTCTTTTAGGTCTGTCCTTATGGGAAGTAATAGTCACAATATCAATCATCAAACGACATCGACAATAGGTACAATGCAAATACAACACATACACTTTCACCCCTAGGGTCACTTCCTCTTCTCTAGCTTCCATGCTTCATTTTTATCACTCCACGCTTTTTCTTGTCTCCTCGGCACACTTTTCACCATCGATCTACATGGTTATCAGGTATGCATATCTTATCTACTTTATGTTATCAAGCATTCACTCAAAAACATAAAGTGGGGGAAAATTTAGACACTAAATCACACACTTTGGGTACATTTCTAGGTCTTAATCACATACTAATATTCATATAATTCCTAAGTGAGAAAACTAGCAATTAACATTTGTCTTTGGCCTCTTTGTCTTTGTTCATGTCTTCTTCTTGGCCTCTTACACCCGCAGCCTAATCGATGCTTCAAACTTTAATCTTTTATAACTCGGACACATGTGCCCAGCCAGATGCCATCTCCTAGGTGCCCCCATCCTTATGGGCACCCTCGACCTCTTTGTATCTTACTGCATGACTTTTAGTTCTCATTTATATTTTGGGCATCTTATTTTCTTATGGGTAATCCTTTTAGATAAATAAAGGAAATGACTCAAGAAACTAAGTAAATAGAAATGTAAAACCCTAATGTGCAAGAGAGGGTAAGAAGTCCTTAGCTGATTCGATGAAGGTGTGGGTTGTGTCACAGTGTAAACCAGGTGAAAAGGAGGAGGAAATGACCACACATAAGCTTGAGAAAGTACAAATCGCTCTCTCTGACTAGATTGGGGTGCTGGAAAGGGATAAGGGCCGTGGGCCCTAGTATGAGATCTGGGTGCCCTGGTCTATGGAAATGGCCTAAAACCCTCCTTTGAGGTGTCGTTGGATGTTTTCACCTATATTTTCTTCTTATCGCATAATGTTGGTGGATTGCGTCGAGATGTCGTTGTAAGACCTGATGAAGAATCACCTATAAAACCCCAAGACAAAGCATCAAAACCCTAAAAAAAAAGATGCATATGAAGGGGTCGGACTATCCCTCGGTGCCACAATGGTGGACTTACTAACTGAGCGTTGCACTACATCTCAAACCCAATGTAGTTCTAGGTGGTGTGTGTGTGTGTGTGTGAAAATCGTGCCCTAGGTTGCTCTTGTCTGTCGCACTTTGTGAAGTAGTGAGAAAATAACTAGATGTAGAATGTAGTAAATGTGCATGGAAACAATAGACTCCCTCCTATGAAGTGTGATGTAGATGAACCAACCTTGTGTGCCTTGTGATGGAGCTAGATGGATGCAAATGTAGCTTTAGGTGCCTTTGATGGATGTAACTCTAGATGGTGATAGTAGATGCTTAGTGTTTGGTCCCTCATTATGGTCTCATAACTTTATATTTATATGGTTCTCTTGTTCTAATTTCATAATTAACCCCGAAAAGGCTGACCACTAAAAATATGGAAAGCTCAAATGGCTAGAAAGTGCCCAAAAGATGGAAGTAAAGTACAAAGAGGATCAGGGTGCCCAGAGGGGACCAGGGTGCCTGGGGCACCCCATATCTTGGATGGGCACCCTAGTTAGGAATAGGAATAACATAGAATGAAAAAAAATAACTAGGAAAGTATGGTCGGAGAGATCAAAAAAATGTGATAAAAATAAAAAAGTAAAAATGGCCAAAGGACATGGGTTAATTAGTACTTTCTTCACTCAAAAACCATATGAATAGTAGTATGAGACCGAGACTAAATATTGACTCAAAGTGCATGATTTAGTGACTACATTTTCCCCCACTTTATGTTGGTGAGTAGAAATCTTGGTAACATAAAGTAGATAGAGATGTACTTGATAATCCATGTAGAGTGATGTAGAAAAATGTGCCGAAGGACTAGAAAAAGTGTGGAGTGAAAAAAAGATGGAGCATGGAGACTAAAGATGCAAAAATGTAAAAGTGATGAGAGTGAACCTAGGGTGGAAGTGCGTGTGTAGATGCCAATGTGTGTAGTGTACCTGCATGGTTAGTATCATGTGTGTGATGTACTCACCATGTGTGTGTGTTTTTTTTGATTGCTTTCTTCCCATACAGATGGACTGCAAAAGAGAAGATGATCAAGTAGTCAAATACGCATGTATATGTGTAAAAATGCATGTATATATGTAAAGAAACATGTAAAAATAGTACAAAAATGAAAATGAAAAAGGAACATGTGCACCTGATCCGTGATGAGAAAAAGGGTGTAGAAAGGATATCTATAATTATTAGTGAAGTGTGAGTTTTTGGGTGATCTCATGCCACTGTGGCCAAAGAAGTGTAGGGAGAAAGTTGTGTTATTCTCCAACCTGTAACTACTTCCCTGAGATTGGTGAAGAGATCTTTGTTGTCTAGTTTTTTGGGTGATCCGATGCCATTGGCCAAAGTAGTGTAGGGAGGAAAGTCCATTGTATCCTCCAACCTGTAACTGCTCCCCAAAATGCTAAGGACAATCTTCCCTATAAAATCCATTATGTATGGGGTTTGTAGAGATGGTCTGAAAACTCACTCATTTGTAAACTGAACTGTGCCATGTGACGATGATGGAAAATAATGATATAACTAAACTATATTGTACCGTGTGTAAACCCCAAATGATGCCCCCCTCTTTGGGGTGCATGCGACATGTCATGGATAGGAGAATGCGGCCCCAAAAAGAGGACCCACATACTTGAAATTTGCCCATAGGGGGAAGGGAATGTGCTTGGTAAAGACCAAGGCACACACAAACAAGTGGCTAGAAAACAAGTGTTAGTACGAACAAAGCATGCATGTAGAGAACAAGTATAAGCCAAACAAACAATGTATAAGCTAGAACATAAGCAAGATAATGTAAACACTCAAAGAGACAATCATAGACCACAAAAAAGTGGGTTACAAACATGGGACACCACTCATGGTGTCGCAAGACACTCAAGGTCATCATGGCACAAACAAAACAAGTGTGTACACACAACAAAGGAAAGGCCCACAAACAATAACAAACAAAACAAGACATAGCAAAAAACAAACAAGTATGGAAGCAAATATCCCTACATAAAAAATGTTGCACATGAAGCACCCATTAGCATGTTATAAAAAAATAACAAGTATGTCAAAGCATGTATAACCTAATAATGAAAAGTGCTAAGTACAAAATGAAAAAATACACACCTATGTGTATATGAATGTGGATGCCCCTAGTAGGTAGTGTGTCAAGCATCGAGTGTTGTGTGTAGAAGCTTGTATCTATGATCACAACTAGAAAAGGATGTGAATGCACATGTGTGTATGGTAAAGATAATGACATACAAGAGATCTATCTAACATGTGTAGTAAAGTGAACATGTAAAGACAAGTGCAAAGAAAGAGTAAATACAACCATAAAATGTAGTATGTTGTGGATGGATGGAATGGAATGCAAAATGGATGATAGGCCACATGCCCCCGAGTGAATGGATTTATATGTAGTGAGGTTCATTTAGTATGCCCCCTCAGTAGTCAAGAATGAACCAAAAATGAGAGTGTGTCATCGGGAAATGGTCAAACTATGTGTATGTGTGTGTGTGTGTTATGATGAGTGTGTGGTGATGAGATGTGACATAGATGATGATGTGTGTGTGACCTATATAGCCTAAGTGTATATCATGACTAAGATGAATAGAAAGGAGGTGGTGATTTAGCCTAAAGTGTATACCACTAAACAATGTAAGTGAAAGTGATGATATAACCTATCACGAGATGATGCTAGAAGAAGTGACCCTATAGCCTAAGGCGTATATCACTAATCCTAGGAATGTCACATGAGAAAAACATAGAATGATGTGATGATGATGTGTGAGTGTGATGTGGTCCATTTTTGATGTATACCCTCAACAGTCCAGTATGGACCGTGAGACTAGAGTGTGTCATGGGTAGGGTAGTGAGTGCACGTAGATAGAGGAGATATGTATATGTATGATGAGAATATGATGACCATGTGATATGTAAATGTGTAAATATGTGATGTATGAATGTAAATAAGATGTGTAGATATATAATAGTGTGAAGATGAAATGCATATGTATGATGTAGATGTATGATAATGTAAATGTAGACATGTAGAAAATGTGGAGTGTGATACATGTATGATGATGTATGTAGTATGATGTGTAGATATGTAGATGTATGTAGATGTAAATGTAAAATGTATGATGATGTAGACTCATAAATGCCTATATCCTATGATGTAGTATATGTGAGATGTAGATGATGTGTGATGATGTGTGAATGAAGACCTAATGTGTAGTGACTATTGTGCAGTGTGTGGGGTTCATGTGTAAAAATGCCCTCAACAATCAAGTGTGAACCAAAGCACAAGAGTGTGTCATAGGGTAAATGTCAATGTATGTAATGTAGATGACTATGTGAATGCTAGAATGTGGATATATGTAAATGTGATGAGTATGAGACATGTATTTGATGCTGATGATGGGGGGGATTGTGTGGATGTTATGCCCCCAAGTGTGTGTGGAAGATGAAGAATCCATCATGTAATGTCATCTAAGAGATCGTCATTAGTTTAGGGTCAAAGCCATAGGGTTTGCATCGAAACCTGATAAGTTATAGTGTCGGGTTGGTCATGTAATGAGCCATTGAGGCGTAAATGATACATGCCCATAGCATATTCCTCATCAGTGAAGGGTGGTAAGGGACACCCATGCACATACCAATGAGTGAGATTTTGTGTATAGCCAAGAAAATAACTATTGCAAATGAACACATGACCAAAAGGCATGGGAAATGATATATCTATGTATGATCACGGTCTAATGTACCTCCTATATATGTAAGCCAAGATTTTCCTAATATGAGTGGGTAGAAGGAGGTATACATGAGGAAGGTAGACTGTGAGATGGAATACACGTAGACCATAAGCTGTAGTGATAGTGATGAATCCATAATACAGATGAGGATTATGTGGAGGATAAAGATCTTCAAAAGTGAATCCAAGTCTAGCCAAGCCATCATGTGAACATATAGTGTCATCACAAGTAGGATCAAATGGAATATGTTCCCAATATGAATCATTCATGAAAAGTGTGCATGTGAAGGGAGGTCGTAGTGATGAAGATGGCATGTGAGAAGGTGGAGGAGCTAAAAGCAACATCTGATGTAGAGAGAGACCCTTGATAAATGACCATAGTAGTAGTAGTAGTGGTAGGGGAGGTGGTGGAGTGGAAGGAACCACATCAATGACACAAATAACACCTCAAGTGGTGGAAAATGAGGTAGTTCATCCATTGGTTGAGGGTCATTTGTAGTATCAGTGTGTGGAATAGGAAGAGTAGTATTAGGATCTCGGTCACAATATTTGTAAGCATCATGGTCATGAAGTATAGTATATTCAACACCTTCATGTATGAATTTGACACAATGATGTATGGTAGAGAAACAACTTGCATGGCATGGAGCCATGGCCTACCAAAAAAAACAATTATATGAGACTGGAAAGTCAATGAAAAAGAAGATTGTGTTGAGATTTTTTGGCCCTATAGTGATAGGAAGAACAATGTGACCTACACATGGGCAAACTGAACCATCATATGCATGAAGTGAGAGAGATGATGGACTAACATCACGAGTGGAAAGACCTAGCTTTTCAAGGAATGACATAGGACAAAGATTAAGTTCAGATCCATTATCAATTAGAGTATGCTTGACACCCACATTATAGATGTGAATCATGATATGCAAGGGTGGATCATTGTCAAAAGTGTTAAGATCAAGATGGGAAGATTAGATTTGAATGTTATGTGTTGAAAAAATGCATCTACAAAATTTTGATAGATTGAGTCAGGATGCATATCAACATGAATGCGAGTAGTAGCAAGAAGATGTTGGACTCTATGCCTTACATTAGGATGTGCAAGAAAATAATCATTGATTGAGATACTCATGATGACTATACTTTAGAATGATAAAAAGAATGAGGACCCTAAGAGCATGAAGATCGAGTATGGGTTCACCAAAATGATTAAACTAAAATGTAATATCCTAGTGTAATCTAATGTTATGAAAAGTAGTAAATAACAACTAAATAAATAAAGGAAATGACTCAAGCAACTAAGTAAATAGAAATGTAAAACCCTAATGTGCAAGAGAGGGTTAAGAAGTCCTTAGCTGATTTGATGAAGGTGTGGGACTATGTCGCAAGTGTGAAAACTAGGTGAACAGGAGGAGGAAACAACCACACAAAAATGAGAAAACATAAATCTGAGCTCTCTCGACTAGACTGGGAATGCAAGGGAAAGGGATAGGGGCACATGTGGGTGCCCTAGTCTGAGATTTGGGCCCTGGTGCATGATGGCCTAAAACCCTCTCTCCGAGGTGTCGTTGGATGTTTTCTATTTTCTTCTTATCACACTAAAGTCGATGGACTGCGTCAAATGTGTTGTAAGACCTGTAATAAGGAATCACCTGTAAAACCCCAGACAAAGCATCAAAACCCTAAAAAATAAAGATGCATATGAAGGGTTGGACTATCCTCAGCGACCACAATGGTGGACTTACTAATTGAGCATTGCACTACATCTCAGACCCAATGTAGTTCTAGTGTGTGTGTGTGTGTGTAAATCATGCCCTAGGTTCTCTTGTGTCAGTCACACTTTGTGAAGTAGTGAGCAATAACTAGATGTAGAATAAGTAAATGTGTGCATGGAAACAATAGACTCCCCTCTATGAAGTGTGATGCAGATGAACCAACCTTGTGTGCCTTGTGATGGAGCTAGATGGATGCAAATGTAGCTTTAGGTGCCTTTGATGGATGTAACTCTAGATGGTGATAGTAGATGCTTAGTGTTTGGTCCCTCATTATGGTCTCATAACTTTATATTTATATGGTTTCTCTTGTTCTAATTTGTAATTAACCCCAAAAAGGCCAACCACTAAAAATATGGAAAGCTCAAATGGCTAGAAAGTGCCCAAAAGATGGAAGCAAAGTACAAAGAGGATTAGGGCGCCAGAGGGGACTAGGGTGCCTAGGGCAGCCCCCGGTTAGAATAGGAATAATAGAATGAAAAACAAACTAGGAAGTATGGTGGAGGATAGAAGTGATGACAAAAGCAAAGTAAAATGGCCAAAGGACATGGGTTAATTTGTATCTTGAGGTTTTGGGTTTGGTTTACTAACAATCTTCTCTCCTATTCCACTAGTTGTCTAGCTCTATATATCTTTGAGATTATTACAAAACCAACTAAGTACTCTTTCCTTCTATTTGCACCCAGGGTTTCATTTTTATCTTTCTTATGGCTTAGGTTAGACCTATACTTTATTGCTTATCGTTGTTACACACTGCAATTAGGGTTTAGCTTTTTGTTAAATCACTAATAAAAGATAAAATAGTATTTCTTTTCAAAATAATATAATGAAATTGAACCTTCTCTTGTATTTCCTACCAACGAATCCATTAGAACCCCTAAAGGTGCGGGTGTTGGTAAATATTATGTTTTAAGACACTAATGCTTAACAAGCATTAGTTCATCTCCAAATTTTTACTCTTTTTTCTTTGTTTGCATAGCTTATATTAACATAATGGAAGTACATTTTTCTGTCTATACCATATATTTTATTTTGAATGTTGAAAACTTGGGAATAACTTTGGTTGATATTTGTCTACTTTTGAAATGGATGAAATGGTTTTAATTACGTCAATGATACTAAAGGTTTATGGGACCATATAAAACTCTACTTGCTTAAAGATTTGTGGACTTAGTGGTATCTTTTAGAAGCATCATCATCCTCATGTTAAATTGAGTTAGCATCTCCTCCATTTTTTTTTCCTCAAATAGCTCCATCACAAAATCAACTCTTAAAATTTCCTTATACTTGGCTTTTATGTTTGTGTACATTGGATATTCAATGGTGAAATGCTCATATGTTTCTACTCTGCGCCTATATCAAATAAAACACAAGTACTCTCTTACCATGGTTCCTTAGCCATTGGCCATCTTCCGCCTTACATCTAATCTTGTGGGAGCTAGCTCTTAGCTAAGAAAAGAAAATATTATCCCTCCATTTAATTTCAGACCATATATGTGCTTTTTCACAATGTTCATATGTTGGGTTGAACTCTATAATATAGAGTTGACACTTTGTACTTGTTTTCTTCCTCCACATCACCATTCTAAAACATATTTTTTTCATGTCTTTGTGAATGTTTTAACATTCATCCAGGATAATATCCCATTCTTCCATCCATTTGTGTTTCTACTTCATCCATGTGTTCTTTCATTTTGTGTAACTCTTCCTTCTTGTAGCCTTGGGCCACAATTTTGTGGCCGATTCTCACATTTTCTATTTTGTAAGTAACATATAAGCTCGATCATAATTTGTACCTCTAGAGAGGAAGGTCAAAATTTAGACTAGGATGGTTTCATAGGGAAATGTAATCTCAATTCTAATTTTTTCGTAGTTAGTCACTTGCAGAGCCTTTCTATTGGTCTCCATTTCGAACTCTTCATTCCACTAGCCCATACCTCACAATCATATAATACTATCATTGTGACAAGTAACCCAAAAAGGACCTTGGTAGTCTTCAATCCTATAGATCTAAATTCTTGCACTTATTTTAGAGTGCATAAAGAGCTCTCCATCCTCCTTATATTCTCTTCATCCTACAAGTATCATGGTTGAGTTTTTATGAAACTCTGAGGCCAAGATATTTGTATTCGATAACAATTTAAGAGATTTACTACAAACTGAAAATTGAAATGTTAATTCTTCCTTTCATTGAGAAAATCATAATTTTGGTTTTGTCAATGTTTACCTCCATCCCCACTTCTATATAGAAGAGCTCTAAAGAATGAAGGTGATCTCTTAAATCTTGGATTGTCTCTACCATTAGAACTAAGTCATCTACATATAGTAGGAATTTCACCACATATTTGGCCAAGTGGACCCCTTTCCCTCCAATTTTTTTATCCACTCCTCTAGCTTGTCAATGTATAGCCCAAACAAAGTTGGGGAAAGGGGGCAACCTTGTTTGACACCTATATCACTCCCAAAACACTCGAATAGTCTTGCCTACATTTTGATTTTAGCCTTGACTTGCTCATATAATATATGAATAGTTTGCCTATACTATGTGCTTAGACCCTAGTTCTTCCATTATGCTCAACAATTTTCTCGTTGGCCTCGTGTCAAATGCCCTTTTGGAGTTTACAAAGAAACAATTTGCATCCTCTTTTTATCCCATACTTTGTCAACTAAGTCTCTAAGCATGACACACTGATCGATGGTTGAATGTTTGGGTTTGAAACCCACTTGTCCTTTTGCTCTTTTTCCTCTTTCCTTCACCCAACTACCAATTCTACACTCTATCATACTCCCAAACTTTGCAAAAAGAGGATTGACCACGATAGTTCGGTAATTGGAGGGATTATTTACATCTCCAGTTTTAAACATAAGTAAAGTTAAACAAGTTGTCCATTTTGTTGGGAAGCCATTTTGGATGACCTCATTAAGGTGCAAGGATATTTGCTCCCCATTTTAGATGCTCCACTTGAAGGTTGTCTATGTCACGGGCTTTACTTGTTGCTAGCTTTTTAATCCCTTATATGATGTCCTCAGTTGTGAACAATTCTTCATTAAAAATGTAGTGGGAGGAATAACATATTTGTTTTTACACTTATACATCTGCTTTGAATATTCTATCCACTTGCTTTCTCTTATGGTGTTCTATGTTTGCCTCTTCTCCCTTAGAATCTCCCTTCAAAACATCTTTGGGTCATGCTTCCCTAAGTAAATCAACTCCTTCCTTCTAGTTCTAGTATACTCTTTTTTTTTCTTCACCAATTGCTCAAACATTTTTGTTTTCCTTGTTCCACTAGCATGCTCCTCTAGCAACCTTCACATTGCCTTGCACTCTTCATTATACCACAAGGTTGTTGGAAAGTTGTTTCTTTCCTTCTTTTTGGGTTTAGCTCTCTTGTATGTGTTTAGGGCTTCTTGAATGGTGCACATTAGCCTCTTACTCTTAGTGTAATCTATACTAGTGATGAGTGCACCTTTACTTTCCTTTCTTAGAGTTTCCTCTCTAGTGTCGTTATGAAAGCTTGTTGACTTTGCTCTCGCAAGAGGATGTTTCCTTTGAAATGAGGCTTACTTTGGTTGACCCTAATGTGATCATCATGTTGTTTGTCTTCTTGACATTGGAGTTTCATAAAATTTGGGTTGTGATCTGATTTAAGTTCCATAAGAGAATTTTTATTTCCACTTCTTCTATCACGACCACACAATTTTAAGAACAAATAACATAGTCATTTACACTTTGCCCATTGTAAGTCTTACACGTAAACTTTCCTAATCTTTCCCATTTGCTCATACCATTACATATAATCAAGTTGTGAATGTTGCACAAGCCTAATAATTCTTCTCCAAAGTGCGTGATACCCCATGTTCATTGTGTGAAATCCTAGACCATGTTCTAAGTTTTGTTAAAAAATAACCCATTAGAACTTTTGACTCCGATTTTTGTGCAACGTTACTATAGGTAGTCCATCAAGTGGTTGGTTACATTTTCTTGAGGAGTTCTGATAATATTCTTCTAAACTTGTTTTTGATTGAAAAGCACATATTTAGGTATTTATAAAAAAATATGGTACAAATTCGTGTGAACTTTAAAAACTAACAATTGTTGCTGAGATTTTTTTAATTTGGTTAAGTTTGAAGTATTTGCCGAGTAAAGTCTGCACCAGCTTTTTTATCTTTACTAAATGTAAAGAAGTTGTGTCTACATGGCTTCGATTCATCTTTGGTTTGAAGTCGCGTGAGATTATATGGAATGAAACATCATTGCAATCGGATGATTCAGGGGCTTAGGAAGGCATTTCAAGATTTCAATGCAAGGCTGAAAAGATGAGGGCGAATGAAAACACTCCAGAGGACTCGAGCATGAAACTATGAGCTTCAAGGATTTTCATCTGTGCGCATATGATGCCTTTAGTGTAAATCTGATATACCGCATTTCCAGAAGATTTCTCTCAACTTCCTTGTTGTCACAGCACAATTTGCAATAAAATCAAAATTGCGTTTTCATCCATTAACGAGGATTTGCACAGACTTGCTAAGGATGGAAAACTTAAGGAAGCCTTGGCCATTTTATACGCCACTCAAAACCAAGGTACTTCTAATTCTATTTACTCTCACACCTACACCTCACTTTTGCAGACATGTACGAGCATGAAAGCCATCTCGGAGGGCAAAAAAATCCATACCCACATTCTTATGAATGCTGGTCTTAAGCAAAATATATCTTTATTAAACAAAGTGGTGTTCATGTATGCTAAATGCGGAAGCTTAGTTGATGCACGTCAAGTGTTTGATCAAATACCTGAACGAAATTTATCCTCGTGGAATGCAATAATTAATGGGTACGCCAGACAGGGGAGCTGTGAGGAAGCCTTGAAACTCTTTTGTCAAATGCAGGCAGAAGGAATGGAACCGGATCCATTCATTATTACCAGCATTCTGTCGGTGTGTGGGAGATTGGCAGCTCTGCCTAATGGCAAGGAAATTCATTCATATGTTGTTAGAAATGGAATTGAGGAGGAGGATGTTTTTGTAGGGAGTTGTCTTGTGGACATGTATGCCAAATGTGGGAGTGTAGATGATGCTCGCAAAGTGTTTGACAACATGCTTCAAAGAAATGTGGTCTCATGGAATACTATGATTGCAGGGTATGTCCAGATTGGGGACATGGATGAGGCGTGGAAACTTTTTGATGAAATGGAGATAGCTGGATTGAAGCGGAATGAGGTCACCTGGAATTCAATCATTGCAGGGTATGCGCAAAACGGGCAAGGTGATGAAGTTCTGAAACTCTTTGGACAAATGCAGTTGGCGGGCATATGCCCAGATTTGGTTACATGGAACGCAATGATTGCAGGGTGTGCGCAAAGTGGGAAGGAAATGAGGCTTTGGAAATCTTTGGGAAAATGCAATTAGCAGGACTAAATCCAAATGTGGTATCATGGAATTCGTTAATCACAGGGTGTGTTCAGAATGGGTGTAATGTTGATGCTTTGGAATTGTTTCATCAAATGCAGCTTGCAGGTGTGAAACCCAATTCAATCTCCATTGTAAGTGCTATGTCAGCATGTGGTAGGTTACAGAATATTCTCTGTGGCAAGGAGATTCATGACAGTGTGATTAGATGTGGATATTGGTCTGATATTTTGTTGGAAATGCCCTTATAGATATGTATATTAAATGCAGAATAATTAAGGATGCCCGAAGATATTTTGAAAAAATGTCTCATAAAGATGTAGTTTCGTGGACTTCAATGATTGCAAGTTATGCTCAAGATGGGCATCTTGACATAGCCTTAGAACTCTTTCATCAAATGCCACTGGCAGGGACAAAGCCAAATTTGATTACATGGAATGCAATAATCTCGGGATATGCTCAGAATGGGCATCATGATAAGGCTTTGGAACTATTTCATCTAATGCAACAGGAAGGTATAAAACCAGATACAACCTCATGGAATGTGTTGATTGCAGGGTATTCTCAGAATGGGAATGGTAACCAGGCATTGTATGTCTTGCGTCAAATGCAAGTGGTAGGTGTGATGCCTAATGTTATAACCTGGAATTCTATAATTGCAGGTAATGTCAACAATGGAAAGCGTCAAGGAAGCCTTGACAGTATTTAGTCAAATGCGATTGGGAGGTGTTAAACATGATTCGGTCACCTTGTTGAGTGTTCTCTTGGCATGTGCCCGTTTATCAGCCCTGCAACAGGGTAAGGAAATTCACAACACCATAATCAGAAAGAAACATGGTTTAGATGTTTCTGTGGGGAATGCTCTCATAGACATGTATGCTAAATGTGGGAGTATACAGAATGGAGTGCAGGTATTTGAAAAGATGCCTCAGAAAGACATAGTTTCATGGAATGCAATGATTGTGGGCTATGGTATGCATGGTCTTGGTGAGGGTGCCCTCAAAGTCTTTGGCCAAATGCAGCAGTCGGGCATGAAACCAAATTACATCACCTTCATTGGTGTTTTGTCTGCTTGTGTCCATGCAGGCATGGTAGATGAAGGCAGGAGATGCTTTAATTGTATGACACATGCTTATTGCATTACACCCTGTGTGGAGCATTATGCCTGCATGGTTGACCTTCTTGGCCGAGCTGGATGCCTCGAAGAGGCTTATGATCTCATCAAGAACATGCCATTAGAACCCACTGCAAGTATGTTGGGGCCTTGCTTGGCGCATGCAACATCTATAGCAATGCAGAGCTAGCAGAAAATGTAGCAAACCAGCTTTTAAGATAGAGCCTCAAAATGCTGGAAATTATGTGCTCCTGTCAAATATCTATGCTGCAGCTGGAAGGTGGGATGATGCAGGAAGAGTGAGAAAATTGATGCGACACAGAGGGCTAAAGAAGAAGCCAGGTTGCAGTTGGATTGATGTCTAGAATAGAGTACGTGCTTTCCTCTAAAGATAAGTGGCATGGTGATTGGGATGAGCTCAATTTGTAAAAACATTGGGGTTTCCAAAAGTGTAGCCCCAGGTTCAAATATCCAGGAGACATGTTATAGTGTTAAAATTGCGTAAAATATCACATGAGACGAGGCTGGATGCAAGTCCCAGGTGAATTTTAAGGTGTGGCATCTAAGCCAAAGCTCATCTTGCAAGGGGAATTTTCCAAAAAAAGAGTTGCATCTGCAAACAGATAAATTCATTGAGTTTAGAAAACTTGGCGCCTCTAAGGAAGGGGGGAGGATATGTCTGCGAAACAAACCATATGCTTCACAATGCAGATCAGAAGGATGATGCTGTTTGCAAGCAAGGTGAGAAGATGATTGCTCTTCATCTTATTGATACCCCCTCCTTGTTCTGTTTTGAGTAATCAAAATCCATTTTTCTTGGTAACACCACACTGCTTCAAAGTTCATATTTAAAAAGTTCCAGGTGACAAATATTTTAGCGGATAGTAATCATTCAATTTTTTGTGGATGAATCTTTGTTGTTGTTAGGAATATTGGTGATGCTAGTTGAAAAAAGCCTCAAGGAACTGCATAGGCATGCATATTGCATCCTTCTCAGTGATGCACGTTGTTTTCCATAAAATGCACAAGGTACTTGGTATGGTGTGTCTCTGGTATGGCACTTCTAATTATGCATTGTGTAATAATATGGCGATACTTGTTTGAAGTAACCATT
The DNA here is from genome assembly GCA_018340775.1 of Taxus wallichiana var. yunnanensis. Taxonomy (NCBI): domain Eukaryota; kingdom Viridiplantae; phylum Streptophyta; class Pinopsida; order Cupressales; family Taxaceae; genus Taxus; species Taxus wallichiana. The sequence continues at coordinate 898,399,731 of CM031235.1, forward strand.
GTTTACTTCTTACTGGCATCTTAGTTCCAGTCTGTTACTTAAAAATGTGCATTCAATTTAACATGGCACCAACTGAAATCGTGCAATCATATTCTATTACAGAATTCTTGTAAAGGAGTGGACTTCACAAAAGGGATTTGTCCAATGTTGTATTTAAGGGCATGCTCTACAGGCAGAAAAGTGCTGTGGTAATTCACAGAAGTCACTATTATTGAAGGACTCCAACTGACTACATAGACCTCAAAGGCTTGAAGGTATGAGATTGAAGCGTATAAATAATTTGAGAGCTGTAATTCCTGTAGAGGAAGCTCAGGAGATGCCTTGAGGGTATAGAATGTTATGTTGTGGAGCTTGTTTTCATGTGTGGAAGTGTTGAAGATTGTACACTCTCCACAATTTTCTCACCGGGGTTTGAGCCGGACCGGACCCAGCCCGGGGTGCATGGGCAGCAGCCCTTTCTAGCATGTGCCACGAGAAAAGTTTTGGCCTCGAAAAATGTGCTTATACATCGGTAAGCGTGCTCTTCTCATATGGGTGGTATTTTTGACCCATAGGTTTATGGGGCGGTTTTGGCCCATGGTTTTGGTACCCACGGTATTGTAAAATTGCTTAAGCAGTTGCCTATTGATGTGCTTTTGTGCATATGGTAGGGGAGATGTAACATTGTAGATGTGTGAGTTCAAGTGTGAATTCAGGAGAGTTTGTTGAGCACAGCTCCAAACAGATATGGGTATTGTATTGAGAGAAAGAGGTGGCTTGTAATAAAATATGAGCAAGTGATTCTTGGTGGATGTAGCCCAAATTGGGTGAACCACGTTAAATATTCTCTGTGTTGTGTTCTTTTATTTTCTGCACTTTTATTTCAGATATGTGATATTTTTCTGCATATTAGTTTCTACTATTGCGATTCTGTGTGGGATTGTTTCGCATATTTTATCCCTTATTTCCTAACATAGGAGAGAACATTCTATTATATGGTGGATATGATATACTGGATATGTCGACAATTGATTAAAGCTATAAATGATGCAGAACACTAGGTAAAGTTGTGTTCAATCTCTGTGCCATTTCAAACTGACAAATTTTTATATTCAATAGTCTGAAATGATGATGCAGACAGGCATAATGATGGTGTAGATTGGAAAGGAAAAATAAGGCACAACAGAAGTATAGAGCAGCATGATACTATGACACAAGCATATATATATGCATTATGGAGAGACCACCACACTGTGAACTGACACAACAGAGCAGGAAATGGGCCAGAACCTGCATGGAAGCAAAAGCAGTGAATGAACACTGTTTTACAATCAAGTCGAGTACACAGAGAGGGAGTATCACAAACAGTGCTTAAACCCAACATATGTAGGGCTTAATCCAAGGTCACACATAGTGGACAAGTGGAGCAAGCAAACGACAAGAAGATTCTTTGAACTGATAAGTTTTGTTGTTTGGTTTAACTACTTGGTGAGAATGTGTAATCAGGAGCGTACAGTTGTGACTACTAAAGAAGGACGTGAAATCCAAAGTTGTTATTAGAAGGAAAGAGTTGCAACTTTCTAGATTTTAGAAAGATGCTATGAAATTCATAAAATAAGATTGATTCTATAGGTTACTAAGAGAAAAGAGTAACACAATAGAGTACGTTGGTTGGTCCGACTCTGGTTCATGTAATGCTCCCCATGAAGTAAATATTTTACTTCTGCATACCCATGTATGTCTCATGGTGGTGTCATGCCATCATTAATCTACACAATTTGGAACAGATTTCTGTACGTACGGGCCATTGAAACCTGAAAATGCCAAAACGAAGGCTTTCTTAATTGGAGGAAATCTTTTATCAATCTACATTTTCACAATCACTGTAATCAATGGGTTGCAAATTGCCATAAGTCAGCGATAAATACATTTTGTAGCAAAACTAAACCATCTATTCTCTATTAACCCCATAAATTACGTGTGGCAGTAGCAACAACTGACAAGTGTGGCATCTTGACATTATGAACCGTTGTGTTTACCTGTCTCTAAATAAACTTGTTTTTCATATATAAAATATTAGTGTGTGCAAGCAACTTTGGCTAAAGTATTGTCTAACCTTCGATGTAATTTATTGTCATCCATGCACTGTTTGTTTAATGACTACCCTTTTAGGGGTTTATTTGTGTATACTAGGCAAATAACTGTACACTATTTTCTTTAACTGCACTGTTGTGGTTTCTCTGTAACCTTGGATTAGGGCACTTTGCACTCATCTTTATTATAAGATAAAAGTCAATAAAGCATTTCCTGTCAACAATTGATAAATGTACATTCTAGTAAATTTGAATCAATCTTGCATAAGGTCTATAATGTGCTATTAATGATTCAAAATCAAAGATGCGAAAAAAAAGCCCAAAAAATTTGTGCCAAGGAACCTGAACTTTCTTCACACCACGGCCTTGACTATCCAAAGATGGCAATAACTAGGGAAATAAATATGACTAACCAAAGAATCATGGTGCACTTTAATTCATAGCAGATTCTAAGTAGCCAAGATTGATGACTACATGAAACTAGACATGGCTGGCCAGAACAACCCACATGAACGCTGAGAGCATAGGACTAACAAGCTATTTAAAGATGACATTTCAATGTGGGAGTGGCATATGGTATGATAGTAATAGATTTTCATAAATTATTGCCTTGCTAAGATGAGAATCTAGTCATACTGTCTTTAAAGATGAAATCATGATCTCTAACCTTGGCTAGAGCGTAATTTTTGCTATTCAAAGAATTGTTTAAATCGATCAATATCTAACTTTATAATTGTAATGAAATTACTTAGATAAATCTGAATATCAACATTAATATAACTCCAAGGGACACAAATATAGATAAATGGTCACAATAAAGTATAATCACTTAGTCATTTCAAGGGGCAACCTCCAAACCATACAATAAGACTCAAGTGCTCAATATGATGATCATCTACTAGTTACTAACTCCTATATATACCCTACTATGCTATGCAAAGCACCAAGGCCAACCTACTAAGCATATGAAAGCATAAATAAATGTGATATGTCATGTTAAGAGATTATGTTAGTCACAAGTTGGCCATCCATATCCCAATATATGACCAAGGGTTAAGGGCATAACATGTCCCTACCTGCAAAGCAACATTGTCCCCAATCTTTGGTAATATTTGGATGTTGCCTCAGAATGCTTCATCTTCCCATGTTGCATCTTCAATGTCCAAATTATTCCACTTGATCAAATACTCGGCGATTGAGCAAAAGTATCGGTAAATGAATTAATATGTCTAATCTAAATATGTGATCTTTGTACAATAAATAATATGCAATGAAAGTATAGAATTGACCCAAGCAAATTAAGCTAGAAAGTATGAAACCCTAGTTGTAAAGAGGAGATAAGAAGACTTAGCTAATTCACAATTAATCTGGGTCAAGTGATGACTGATGAACAAAGAGGGAGAAGTGTCGCACAAAGCCTTAGAAAAATGTTTGACTAGAAGATCTACCTAGATAGGAGTGCCGGAATGGGCCGAGGGGCGCTGCGGCCACCACCACAATCTTGCTCTGGCCACATGTGTCTCGCTCAAACTCTAAAAAAACTCATTCGCAGGTCGAAAGGTCTTTGATATCCCTCGTTTCTTCTCGTCATAGGTTGCACAATGATTGTTGATGTCACTAATAACTGCAATAAAGAAATGACCTACAAAACCCTCAAAAGTGCATCAAATCCTAAAAAGAAAATAATGCAAATGAGGGGTCAAAATGTCCTCAACTGTCAAACAAGTGAACTTACGACTGAGCGTTGCACTACATTCAGACCCAATGTAGTTATATGTGTGTGTGTGGAATCATACCCTAGGTGGCTCTTGTGTGTGTCACACTTGATATCGAGAAAGCAAGTAGTTAGATGTAGAAAAATGTAATAGATGTGTGCATGAAAGAATGAACTTCCCTCCTATGAAGTGTATGCAAAAGAATGTAGTCCCTTGCCCTTGTGTGGATGCTAGATGGATGCTTGAATGCTCTTGATAATGGCCTTTGATGAAACTTAGGTGGTGATAGCTAATGCTTAGTGTTTGGTCCTTTATTATGATCACATAACTTTATATTTATATGATTCCCTTTCTTGAATTTCATAATTAACCCCGAAAAGGTGACTACCAAAAAGATAAGATGCTCAAATGGCTAGAAAGGACCCAAAAGATGTGAACAAAGTACAAAGAGGTCGGGGGCACCCAGAGGGGACAGGGGCACCTGGCATTGGTGTCCTAGCTGGGTGTTGGTGTCCAAGATGAGAAATGTTGAGGTATAAAAAGACAGATTGGGATAGAAAGAGTGTAAGACCAAAAAGAGTAAAAAGAAAGCAAAAAGATGGCCAAGGATACATGGGTTAATTAGTACTTTTCTTACTTAGGAATCATATGAATAGTAGTATACGATCAAGACTAGATAAATACCCAAAGTGCGTGATTTAGTGTCTACATTTTCCCCACTTTATGTTGTTGAGTGAATGCTTGATAACATAAAGTAGATAAGAGATGCATACCTGATAACCATGTAGATCGATGGTGAAAGCATGCGAGAGACAAGGAAAAGCGTGGAGTGATAAAAATGTGGAGCGTGGAAACTAGAGAGGAGAAAGTGCAAAAAGTGATGATGATGATGATGACCCTAGGGTGAAAATATGTGTAGATGTCGTGATTGTATGCCACATTGTTGTTGATGTTGTTGATGTGATGATGTTGTTGATGTGTGATGATGTAGGATGATGTGACTATCACTTCCCATAAGGATGGACCTGCAAAAGAGAAGAAATGAACAAGTAGTCAAATATGCATGTATATGAGTCAAAATGAGTAAAAAAGTATGTAAAATGTGAAAATGTGAAAAAGGAACATGTGCACCGATCCGTGATGAGGAAAAAGAGATAGAAAGGATCTTGAAGATGATGTAGAAGAACAATTTTTTTGGGTGATCTCACGCCAATGTTGCATTGAATGTGAGTTTTTGGGCGATCTCACACCAAGAACTGGAAGAAGTGTAGGGAGAAAATTTGGTGTCATCCTCCAACCTTTAACTACTTCCTAAAGTATGGAACACCACTGCAGATGGTGTGTAAAAATCTGATCCAGTTTGACCAATTCGATCTAATGCGAAAGTAGAAAATGTTGTGTAGTGCATGTATGTTGAGTGCTAAGGACTATGTGCCCTATAAAATCCGTTGTGTGAAGTGTTGTAGACTATGTTGAACTGAAAAATGTTGTGTAACTTCCCCCTGGTCACATGTGTCCAGGAAGGGTCAGGGGCGCCCTAAGTACTATGTCTAGGGTTTGGGCACTAGTGTTTGTGTTGTTAAGGACCCAAGTCAGATTTTGATCCTTGTCTAAGACTGATGATTGTGTTGTACTAGTATTGAATTGTGTTGTGTGATGACTGTGAACTACTTATATGGGGTGATTGATTCACCCAAATGATGCCCCCTCATTTGGGGTGCATGCGACGTCATTGAGGAGTATGTGGCCCAAAGGAGGACCGACCATGTTGTTGAAACTATGATCTATAGGGGGAGGAGTGTACTTGGTAGAAACCAAGGCACACACAAAAAAGTGGCTAGGAGATAAGTGTTAGTACAAAAAGACAAACACACATGTAAGATGTAAGCTAGCAAATAAAAAGACAATGTGTAAGCTAAGACAAGAAGACAACACGCAAGAAGACAATGTAGACCATGAAAAGTGGGTTTCAAACATGGGACATCACTCACGATGTCATAAGAACAATCAATCAAATGGCCAAAGCATCAAGCATGTACAAAGAACAAGAAAGACATATGGAAAAGCCCACAAACAATGGCAAACAATGACAACAAGAAAACAATGTAATAGACAACCATGGAAGCAAATAGATTTGCAAGACAAATGTTGCACATGAAGCACCCATTATCATGTTAGAGAGATAAAAAGTATGTCAAGGCATGTATAATTATAATATAGTAATGTGCTATGAAAAATGAAACAATAACACATGTAGTGTATGAAAGTGGATGCCCCAAAGAGCCATTGTGGAATTGGTAATAGTACTTTGCACCAAACATCCATGTTATGTGTATCGATTCTGTAGAATCTGCATGATCACAACTAGAAAGAAAGTGAATGCGCATGTGTATGGAAAAGATAATGACATACAAGATATCTATCTAGCATGTGTAATAAAGTGTGCATGTAACAAGTAAATGTAAGTAAAAGACTAAATACGACCAAATATATGTATATGTTGTGGATGAGTGTAGATGGAATGAAAATGTAGAGTGAGAATATGATAGGAAGTGTGCCCCCAAGTGAGTGTGAATGTGTATGCATGTGATGAGGTTCATTTATACATGCCCCCTCAACAGTCAAGAATGAACCGTAGAACAAGAGTGTGTCATCGGAAATGGTTTGAATTGTGTGCTATAAAGATATGATTGATAAAGCGTATAGCGTAGAGAGAATATGTGAGTGAGTGAGTGAGTGATTTGCGTGAGTGTGGTGAGGTCCATTTGAGATGTAGACCCTCAAAGTCAAGTATGGACCATGGAACTAGAGTGCGTCATAGGGTATGTTGATTGTTGTGTTGGATGTGAGATATGTGTAATGTGTTGTGTTGTTTATACATGAGAGAAAGGTTTCATGAATGTGTCACTTGTGTAGTAGATGTTGTGAAAAGTATGTGTGAGAGCATTGTGAATGTGTAGTGTATTGAGTGAATATATGTTATGTGTGTAAGAGATGTGTTGTGAACGTGCCTTGTGTAGTGTGTTATGAGTATGTGAAAAGAGATTTGTTATAAACATGTTGAATGTGTAAGGTGTTGTGTTGAAATGTATGATGATGCAAGATGTATGTTGATTTTGTAGTAGGTGGTGTGTCATGAAACATATGTCGTGAAAGGGTTGAGTAGGAGTGTGTTGTGAATATGTGAATGTTGTGTGTGTAAGATGTTTGTTTTGATTGCAAACAAGAGAGATGTATGTCATGTGATGTAAGATGGGTATGTCATGGAAGCGTTGATTATGAAAGTAGTCAATGATGTTGTAAATATGTAGAATGAGAGTGTTTTGAATATGTGTGAAAAGTAGGTCTTGCTATTATGTTGAGTTTGGATTGATAAATATGTGTGAGAAGAATCATATGTATAAGAAGTGTTGAGTATGTATTGTGTGGTGTGTGAGGTTCATGTGTATAGGATGCCCTCAATAGTCAAGTGTGAACCAAAGCACGAGAGTGCATCATCGGGTAATGATGATACAAATGTATCAAGTGGTTTGTAATGATGTGTAGGATATATTAGACATTTAAGCGTGAGTACCAAGTGCATGAGATGATATAAACATTTGATAACAATGCAAGGGGGGAAGAATGCTATGATGCCCCCAAGTATGTAAGTGATGGAGATCTAGTTGATGATGCTAAGTGGATCAATGTAAGGAGTAGTTTCCTTGAAAAAAATTGATTGGATGCTGAAGTGGTGATGTTTAGGAGCCTTGAACAATGGGAGTGAGATGAAAGAGGCATAGCTAGATCTTGTTGGTCTTGCATAGTGGGTGGTTGCTTATTTTGAATTTGTGACGCCATAGAAGATGTGAGATGGTGTAGGAATTGGAACCAATCTTTAGAGAAGGTTGCTTAGTTTTGAATGGTAATGCAGCGTATAGATGAATTAGTAGGAGGTGAGGGAAGATGACCCTTGAGAGCTGATTTCTTAGTTGGAATGGGTTGACTAGGTGGCACTTGAATGACCGAAGAAGACACATTAGAAGTGGTTGCATGATGCTCATTGTACATAGTAAAGAAGAAAAGATTTAGGAGCCCATTTAGATGTGGCATTTGTAGATGGGACCATGCAAAATAATATTGTGCAAAAATGAGATAAAGCCTTGATGCTCAAGATGTTTGATTCTTTGTTGTAAATCATAGCAATCATTGTCATTATGTCCATTGATTTGATGATAATTGTAAATATGGAAGACCTTGATATTTTGCAAGCCGATAAGGAGGATAACAATGAGTAGATGGTAAGATGAGTAATTGATGAGCTATGAGTTATGGAAGAATATCTTGTTGCTTAGCATTGAATGAAAAATTGAGATGTGCGGGGAGGCAAATTTGAGGTTCACTAATATGAAGCACATGTAGAAGACATAGAATGAGGATGAGAAGAAGAAATAACGTTAGCTTGAGAAGAGTCTTTAAGATGTTGGATTTCAGATTTTAGATATGTAATCGTGGATTCCATAGCCTAAAATTTGTCTTGAAATAAATAATGCAAAGCTTGAATTGACTCCAACATGGGTTGATTAGATGGAGAATCAATGAAGGCTAGGGTCATCAGATAGATGATTGAAGATAACACTCACTTGATGTGGTGGTGTATCTCTAGGGAGATACATGGTATCTAGGGATTTTTTCAAAAAAACCTTGACGATTGGGATGCATTTGAAGTAACTCATACAAAGAAATTTGAGGAATTCGAGGAGCCATGAGAAAATAAAAATGAGGATCCTAAGATGATCATTGAAGCGTGGACTCACCAAAATGATTAAGAAAAATTATTGATAAATGAATAAAAATGCCTAATCAAAATTGTAATGTAGTAGTAAAATAATATATGCAATAAGTATAATAATTGACCCAAGAAAATAAGCTAAAATGTATGAAACCTAGTTGCAAAGAGGAGATAAGAAGACTTAGTTGATTTCACAATTAATCTTAGGTTGTGCCAGAAGTTATAACGATGAACAGAGAGGGGGAAGTGTCGCACAAGAGCCTCAAAAAAATATGTGTGATCGAAATATCCGCTTGGACTGGGGCGCTGGAATGGGTCAAGGGCATGTATGGGAACCTATAGACCTTCTTATGCACTGTGAATTCTCAAACTCTTAGAAAACCTCCTTCGTAGGGTCATGAGATGTTTTTTTTCCTTTGCTTCTTATTGTTCAATAGTATGTCACACAATGATCACCGATGTCGCTAATAATGTAATAAATAAATGACCTACAAAACCCTCAAAAGTGCATCAAATCCAAAAAGAAAATAATGCAAATGAGGGTCAGACTATCCTCAGCTATCAAACAAGTGAACTTACGATTAAGTGTTGCACTACATTTCAAACCCAATGTAGTTCTGTGTGTGTGTGGAATCGTGCCCTATGTGGCTCTTGTGCGTGTCACACTTGATAGTGAAAAGTAGCTAGATGTAGAAAAATGTAATAGATGTGTGCATGGAAAGAATGAACTTCCCCTCCTATATGAAGTGTATGTAGAAGAATGCAGTCCCTTTCCTTGTGTGGATGCTAGATGGATGCTTGAATGCTCTTGATAATGACCTTTGGATGCAACCTTAGGTGGTGATAGCTAATGCTTAGTGTTTGGTCCTTTATTATGATCACATAAATTTATATTTATATGATTCCCTTTCTTGAATTTCATAATTAACCGAAAAGGCCAACTACCAAAAAGATAAGATGCCCAAATGGCTAGAAAGGACCCAAAAGATGTGAACAAAGTACAAAGAGGTTAGGGCGCCCAAGAGGGAATGAGAGTGCCTAACATTAGCGTCTTAGGTAGTGTTGGTGTCCAAGATGAGAAATGATGAGGCATAAAAAGACAGACTGGCTAGAAAGAGTGTAAGACCAAAAGTGGCAAATAGAAAGAAAGTAAAGATGGCCAAGGACATGGGTTAATTAGTACTTTTCTTACTTAGGAATCATATGAATAATACATGGAAAATTGGATGTATTTTAGTTGACCAAGGAAGCTCTAGTTTATATGCCACACTACCAATTTTTTGCAACACTTGATAAGGGCCATAGTATTTAGGTGAAAGTTTGTTATCTTTTTTTCTATTGTTTCAAATATAGTTGCTTATATGGTTGTAATTGTACAAAAATAAAGTCTCCAACTTCAAAGCTTCGCTCACTACGGTGTTGATCAACTTGTTACTTCATGCATTTTAGGCCTTAAAATTTTTCTTTAAGGCTAGTGAGCACTCCTTTTGCTATTGAATATGCTCTTTAACTACTATTACTTTAGGTTGGACCCTCAAGTTGGAGGTGAGGGATGGTGGATGATAACCATATAATGCCAAGAATGGGGACATTTTAGATGAGGTATGAAATGAAGTGTTATACCATCATTTTGAAATTGGTAGAAATTTGACCCATCTTTCCTACTTATATGAAGCAAAACATCATAGATACCCCTCCAAACATTTTTGTACTACCCCAATCCATCTATAAAAGTAGGGATGATATGATGAACTACAAGCTAATTGAGTACCAAACACATGAGAATAAATTAGTCCAAAATTATCTAGTGAAGTTCGGATCATGATCACTTACTATGATCTTCGGTGTTCCATGAATATTCTAAACTGTATCTATAAAAGATACAACTTTACTTGTTGTAAATGGATGTGACAAGGCTAAAAAATGAACATATTTGGTGATTCAATCCACAACCATCATAATTACACTTTCTCTTCAATTTTTGGCAATCTTGTGATGAAATCCATGGAAACCTCTACCCACCGCTCCCTAGGAATAGATAGAGGTTACAAAAGGCCCAATGACTTAATAGTTAGTCCTTGTTTGATTGACATACCAAGAACTATGCCACAAATTTCTAGACATCTCATTTTAACCCTTCATAAATTAAATCATTCTTAATTCTAATTCTATCATAAGTTTTCAGGAACCCAGAATGGCTACCCACTAGAGAAGCATGGAACTATGAGAGAATTTGAATTTTAAGGGTAGAGTTCTTACATAAGTACAACCGATCCTTGTACCACAATGCATCCCCTATCATACATTTTTTTCTGAAATGATTGGATCTTGTTGGAGATTCTAAATGAGAGTGTGGGTCTTTGTATCATTCTTCCGTTCTACATATGATGTTTCTGATCTACCCAATTTTCTTGTAATATGGACATGACATATAATAGAGCTTACTTGGACTCACCTATCTTGGATAGTGCATCAGCTACCAAATTTTATTTTCCTTTCTTATAAATGATTTCAAAGTCATATCCCAACATCTTTGTGACCCATTTTGTTGTTCTTCAAATGATAATCATTGCTCCAAGAAGTATTTCAAGTTGTCATCATCTATCTTCACCTTGAAGTGATGACCCATGAGATATGGTCTCAACTAATCCATGAAGAATAACCATTATCTCCTTCTCATATATTGGTTTTGATAGGTTCTTACCTTTGATTTAACGACTCTCAAATGTGATGGGGCGACCCTCTTGCATGAGTACTGCACCTATGCCACCCCCTAAAGCATCACCTTCAATAATGAATGTTTTAGAAAAATATAGCATAGCTAGAACTAGAGTGGTACACATGGTCTTCTTAAGTGATTAAAATCCTTGGGTTGCTTCCTCATTCCAATGAAAAGATTCTTTCTTCAATAACATTGTGAGTGGTGCTGCAATTCTACCATAGTTCTTCATGAATTAGTGATAATAACCCATAATCCGTAAGAATCCCTTGAGGTTTTGAGGGTTTTAAGAATCTTCCAATCCACCATGGCCTAGATATTATGAGGATCCACTTTTACATGTTCATGATAAATGATATGACCCAAGTATTCTACTTCCATGACTTTAAAATAACACTTGAAGGGCTTGACATAAAGGTGTTGTTGTTCAATGGTGTCTAAAACCTTATGTTGGAGGTGATAAGGACTGAGAGGGGGGGGGTGAATCAGTCCTTAATAAAACTTTCAAACTTATGCTTCAAACCCTAAGCACACAAACTCATGAAGCACACATCAAAGCATATAATATTTATAATGAAGTAAACTCAATGTAAGTATCACAAGATAAACTCAAAGACACATATATTGAAGCTCAAATCAGATCAACAAACTTCTTTTGATATTCAAATCATATTATAATGAGCAATATCTTCAACAATGATCAACAAGATACAATCAAGAGCTCTCAAGACAATCAACCATGTCTCATGAATACATATGAAGATATAAAACTTTAGAAATGTCTTCAACTCAATATTAGATCAGTAAATGCTTCTGAAATCTGCAAATAACATCAATATGATATGAAGATAACATCCAAGAACAAGTCTCCAAATTTTCCTCATTCAACTCGATCTCAAATATACATCACCAACTTGCTTTTCTCAAATCCTCCTCATGAAAACACAACATTATTATTTTTCCTAGAATGGAATTCTAGGGGTTTTGGGCTAGGTTTCAAATGGTGTTGCTTTGCAACAAAAAGGTTTCTTTAAAATAAGATAAAAGGGGTTCCAAAAGATTAGCACCATTGTACCTAAAACTTCTTTTTATAGCCTCTCCTTGATTCAAATTCAAAAGAGGCCAGTTTCCCTTTACTTGCACGAACATACCATCCCAATAAAATCTCATAATAGTCACTAGAACATTTACAATTGACCCATATAGGTTAGCCTAGAAAAAACACTTCATCCATGCACCAAAAATCCAAAAACTCTTGCATTAGAATGACAAAAATCCCTCATTCCAAAACCATGCTTAGTCATGACCCAAAAACCATCATGCATGATTAAAATAAAATTTAACATCCATACATGGTCGCAATTTAGCTCAACCAATCAAATTATTTCATTTAATGGGCCTAGTACTCTTTGTTCATCTCAAAATTGTTGTTTCCTACACCCTTCAAGACCCTAATGAAAATTCATTTTGCCACCAAATGAATTCAAATAAACTGTTGAGATTGTGGAGCTGAATTGCTTCACAAAGGATCTTATTTACAACTTGCAAGTTTACACAAGAACCGACATCGGTCGGCTAATCAAGGCGTCGATCACCTAGCATATTAACCGCATGCATCGATCGCATGCGCTGGAAAAGCGACAAGCGAGCGTGGGAATCTACAAGTGACTCTTCCGCGTACCCGACCTCCCGAGGTCGTGCCGAGACAGCCGGTGGGGATGGAATATAGGTGGGACACAGACAAACTAGTTAGGCAATCTAATGTCTTCGACACGCACTAATGGAATTTGCGAATCTAAGGCAAAGAAGGCCCTTCTAACTTGGACTGGTGTGATAGATCGATCGGCAAGGATGACTGCTCGAAGGCTCCAATCAATATCGAGCTCTGGTGTGATTCGATCTATGGGTTGCGGAATACGTGGGAAATGACCTGGGATAGTTTCGTGTATTTCTCCTGATAAGGTCATATAGTGGATGGTAAAGTAGTCACTCTATGGACGGTTCTCTGGCCTAGTCCAGAATTCTCTAGCTTTGTTAGCTGTTGTGTCCAGTAAGGATAATTGTTGGATAATGATAGGTGGAAGTGGGGTAGACTGGAATACCAGTGTGCGTAGGCCAGTGTCTATGTCTTAATTGACTGATGGACTCGTTAGGCTGTGGGATTTGTGGGTCACAACCATAGATTCTTGGTTGTTGTGGTCCTGTTATGGTCATACGTAGAGATCAAGTCCTGATCCCTAGTATCCAATAATCATACGCTTTCTCAGCTTCTATATTTAGAATCAATAGTTGTGCGATTTCTCGAGAATACCTTACGGGCGTTCTCGCAACTTGGATTCTTAAGCTGGTATCTATGTCTGTGAGGGTGTCTCCTGCGTCTGGTTGTGGAATTAAAGGATCATACCCGAATGTTTGTTCTCTTTCGAATCCTTCTACAGTCATGTGGATATTTTTCTAGGGTAACCTGTAGTTTGGCTGACTTGACCAAAATGCATGTGCTTGGTTGTCTTCTATGTTTAATCCTCTTAAGCGAGATCCGATTAGTTGTAAATTTGTTCGAAATACTTGTATCCTGAGATTTTGGTCTATGTCAACTATTGCTCTGACGAGGTTTGGTTGAGGCACGATTGGCTCGAAAATATATTCCCTGGGCTCCCTAGGTCCCGTAATTGTCATGCAAAAGTAGTAATAAAACAAACTATAATAAAGTGAAATCTAAGTATACTTCTAGCATATATGACTTCTTTTTGTATTTTCTGATGATTTATAAGAAAGTAGCTATTTAAAATATTTAGAATTGACAACTAAACTAATGACTTAAAACAAAAAAAATAGCTGAGTGTAGCTATTTGTCTGTGTAATTTGTATATCTATTCTAAACAATGAAATAACTAATCTATTTGCAAGATTCTCGACCCTACCTCAGAAGTGAGGAGTGAATCATAGTTTCTCAGAAACTATCAATCCCCACAGCTTCCCTGGTAATGTCAAGAATAGAATTTACTGAAATAAAACAATTAACTACTTTGTTTGATATGATTCTAACTAGAACTTTGAAATTTAAAACCTGGATTCCGCAGAACAGTGGCGAATCCGATGGTGTGTGTGATCTTGTCCCCTCAGTATGATCTCTTCGTTCTTTGTGCTCACGTAGATCCAGAAAAGCGTGTAATGCTTGCATCAACAGGAATAGGTGTTGGAACAAGGGACAACCTTCAGAATGCAGACATAATAGAACGTGGATAGGAGAGGGATAGCGCAAGAGTACAGAGCTTGGCTTATGCAATTCCTAGCGGGATCTACTGCGAATCATGCGACATGATGTGTCCAGAACCTGAAACTTTCCTGTATGAAGAGTAAAACCTACAACTTTAATGGCTTCCTAAGCTATTCTACTCCAATGGTTTAGATAAAACAACAACACTGTTTGCACAAGTTGGATATGTGGCTTACCAATAAAGCTAACCGAGGCAAATAATGCTAAAACTCTAAGACATGTAAAGCAAACTAAACATAATGAGCAATTTAACAAAAAGATGCAATTCTTCACAGCCATGAAATTAAAGCAAACTGCTGCACAAGATGGGTTTGTGGCTTACCATAGCAATTTAACAAAAGATGCAAAATGAGAAGATTGGAGTAAAACAAAAATGGAATGAGAGAAAAGCCAAAATTTGCTTGACCAAAAGGCATGTGCAAACCATGCATTTATAGAATTCAACACCCCAAAATCAAAACCAAATTGAACTCCTAAACAATAAACAAAGGAAAAACACTATTCCAGGGGACCAAAAACATAAATGCAAGCTTAAGTCGGCAAGGAAAGCTGGTGAAACGTTGATTTTTGCGTGCGTTCCATCAAAAGAACATTCTGGAAAACACGTAAAGGACCGCCGCCCTGCTCAGTGGTGGCTGATTCTGTCCGGGCGGCGGTTATAAGACCGCCTGTTCGAGCGGGCGGCGGTTTCGTTACTTAAGAGAAAAAGGCCAAGAAAAGAGGGGAAAAGGGGAAAACCAAGCACGCGGGGCAAGAAGGGGCATGCGGGATGTTAACGCACTTTTGAGGAGCTTTTCGGATCCCGAACACCTTGCGAAGAGACCTGTATCATCATTGGGGCATTTATTACACCATTCCGCAGTACAGTACCTTACAATTTTGGGTACATACATATTGCCCCCTTAGAGAAGCGTTTTAGCCATGAAGAGGCGTAAAATGGTGGGTCTAAGTATGGCCGTCCCAAAATGGGAAGTTTAGAAGTTATACCTTACACGTCCGTGTGTTGAAATGATGCCATCCAAAATTCCCGCTACCTGCAATAATGAAAAGAGAACTCAAGTGCAGATAGACACAATAATTTGGCAAATAAATGCTAAAATAATAGGGAAGAGAACGTACCATTTGTGTGGGGATAGGAACTTACCTCCGTCGGTGCTCCAAACCTGTGAAAAAGGCATTTAAAACGAATCAGGGCGCTATATATATGAAAGTGGGCCCATTTTCCTATTCATTTGCGCGAGTCGATTTGATTGATTTTGAGCTCTGGGACCCACGGTGACGGTTTCTCGTGTGAATAGAGTCAAAACGTCCGTAGTGAGATCGTGAGCATGCCTCCACGTGCGCGGAACACCGCCCTGCCAGATCACAGGTTGGTTTTCTTCAATTTTGTGTTTTTCCCTCTTTAAATTTGAAATGGCAAATTCTTTGCAATGGGGGGGTTATTTTTGAAAATGCTAGGTTCAAAAGGTCCACCTAGGGGGGGCGCCTACTGGGTAGGCTCCATTTTTAGGTTAAATGGTCATTTTTACATGTTTTAGGATTTTTAAGGTTAAAAACCCGCGCGGGTTTTCGGACCGCGACCGCCACGCCAGCCGGGCGGCGGTTACACGACCGCCGCCTTGATCGGGGCAGCCGCCGCCACCTTCAAGGCGGCGGTTACAAAACCGCCTCCCTGCTCAGGGCGGCGGTTTTGCACAGAATGCAAAAGAACTTATTTTGGAGACTGCACTTGTATTTTTATCATTTCTATATGTTTTTATGATTCTCTCGGTATCGTTCAGATACTAACTTGCTCTGTTTTGTGTGTTTTTGGGTGTATGCAGGCGAAGGGAGGAGTAGATGGATAAGAGAGAGAGAGTGAGAGAGAGAGTGTAGTTTGAGGAGCCACTCTCCGGGGCCATGGTGGAGAGGATGAGTCCGTTGTAGATGCGTCATGTTGCTCTCACGGGGCAGCCCCCGATCGGGAGGACATCCACGGCTGTCTTTGGTCCCAGCGACCCATCTTGGAGGCTCGGTGATACGAGTAAGTTATCCTTTCTTCCTTTCGGTGTTCGTTTGATTTAGGATTTGTTTTAATCTATCTCACTTGTGCTTTGATATTGATCTTTTAGCCTCTTTCTAGTTTCTAATTTTTCTTCTTTGTTTTGCGAACTGTTGACGAGTGGCGGGATCTAATCCGCGGGGTCCGTGGATTGAGTGGATGATCCCCATGGAGGATGAGCTATCCGTAGATGCCTGGGAGCCCTCGGCGGTCGAGGCATACAACGTCTTCACTCCCGTTTGGCACGTGGCCAAGAGACTCTCCGTACGAGTTGGTGGGCTATAGGACAGCCGGCGTCTTATGAGGAGCCATTCTCATGGCGAGACCGTGGCTGCCCCTCGGGACCACAGCCCTCCGTGCATTCGGAGCGTCGGCGTAGCCGGAGTCCCAAGCGGCGCGCAAGGGATCGCGTAGGGGTTGAGAGGCCACTTGGCCCTTGTATATTTTGTATCATAGATTCTTTTGTATATCACGGGCTCTTTGAGCGTTTTGACCATGCCTAGTGCATGATGGCATTGTATACAAACATTGATTATTTATATATATGCATTGATTTTGGATCAAAAGCTTGTCACTCATGTTTCTCTTTCTATTTCCAACTGCTTTGTGTATACTACGATGTATGTTTATATGCTTCCTAGAATGTATGCAATGGTGAACAAATGATGTAATTGCTTAATTTTCTTTTTGTATTTCATGATGCTGATACATGATAATGTAGATATATTGTGATTTTGAATCTTAGCTTCTGTGAGCAATTTGGATACCTCATGTTTGTTTTGGCAAAGTGATGAAAATAACAAATATGATGAACAGATAAACTTGCCCCACTCCTAACTCCACGCAACTAGTAAGATGCGAGGGCTCATCACCAAGAGCCAAGAAGGGCGCAAGTTATGAAATGTGATGAAATGATAGTGATGAAAGATAGACAAAGCTTTGGTAGAACCAAATTGAAAACTACAAGCTTACTCCGAATGACTTCATAGTTTTGGATGCAACTTGCTTTCATGGTTTATCCGGACTTAGACCCGTAGATGGCCACATAGTAGACAAAATCTAGGATTTTTAGGATTTTTAACTCTTTGGAATTTTGAACATCTGATTCATTCATTTTTGACTCAAAGTTTGAAAGTTTGAATTGCTTGCGTATGACCATTTGCATTTATTTGTTCAAGAGGACCCCCTACACTTGGCCCCACGCTACTAGTAAGAAGCGTGAGTTTATCACCGTGGGAAAAGCGTAGGCGAGTAAGGGCATTTCCATCCTTTCCCAACCCTACGTCACTAGTAAGAGACGCAAGCTCATCACCGAAGGTTGGTGGGGCAGGGAAATGTGTAAAATTAAAATTTTCTGTTTGATCAACGTTTGACTTGTTTATTTGAGTAAAATGTCAGTATGTCCTTATTTCCAAAGAGATATACATATGGGATAGATGTGACACCATGAAGCTTCTAGAACAGACCATAGGCAATGACACTTATTCTAAGAAGAAATCAAGGTGAGAAAAGACTTGCAGATCTTGGTATGGTTACCGTTAAGACTTTGTCATGTCTATTTTATTTGATAAAAGATTCTGAAGTGATTGATGATATTGTGAAAATGGAGAGATATGATTAAAGAGTTTATGCCAACAACATCATGAGTTTGTAATGAATTGCTTTGAGAATAGATTCCTTGATCACGATTTGTGTAAGAAACGAATGGACAAAATGATCTTAATCTATATGAAAATGCAATGTAGATAGTTATATAAGTAGCGTTAGCTGCTTATGCGTAGAAACATTTGAGGTGGAGGGAATTGACTGTTTCGCCAAACTCCTCACCTTCTAGTGTGCATAAGAGGTATGCACCATTTCCATAGTCCTTCATGACTCGGTATGGGCCCAACCATTTGGGCCGGAATTTCCTTCCTTCGCCGGTCTTTTTATCGATCCGGCTATCCAGCCTTAAAACCAGATCACCTTCGTATATGTCACGTTCATAGACCCTTTTGTTATACTTCCGGCACATCCGGTCAGCATAGATCCTATGTCGCTGTTCGGCGTCTAGCCTAGTTTCATCTAGGCTTTCTAGTTGGGAAAGACGTGCTTCTCTGTAAGCGTCTTCATCCAGAATCCCTTGTAGCGAAATGCGGAGACTGGGTATTTCAACCTCAAGTGGGAGGACAGCTTCTGCCCCAAATACCAACGAGAAAGGAGTTGCTCCCGTTGGTGTTCTTATTGAGGTTCGGTGGGCCCACAAGGCCGGATATAACTTTAAATGCCAATCTCGTTTGTTTTCTTTTACCATTTTAAGGAGAATGGCTTTCAGTGTTTTGTTTGTTGCTTCAGCCTGCCCATTGGCTTGGGGATAATACAAGGAAGCCGTATGATGACTTATTTTAAATTTGTTGCATAGCTCACGAACTTCTTCATTCTTAAAAGAAGTTCCATTATCAGAGATAATGATTTGCGGGATACCGTACCTGTAAATGATTTGGTTCAAAATGAACTTGGTGATCACAGAACCAGGTACAGTAGTGAGAGGCATGGCCTCCACCCATTTGGTAAAATATTTAGTGGCCGTGATTATAAAATTATGGCCATCTGTGGATGAGGGAGAGAATTTCCCTATTAAGTCTAGACCCCATGTAGAAAAGGGCCACGGAGTAGCGATTGGTTGCAGGACTTGTGCCGGCATGTGAATCTCATGAGAGAATTCTTGGCACTTGCGACACCTGCGTACAAATTCTATTGCGTCATGTTCTAGGGTGGGCCAAAAATAGCCCATTCGATGTATTCTCCGAGCAGTGGCGTGGCCGCCGAAGTGGCCTCCACATACTCCGCTGTGAGATTCATAGAGAATCTTCTTGGATTCTTCTGTGTCGACACACCTTAAGAGCATTCCATCGAACGCCTTTCGATAGAGAACTTGCTCTATAATAACGTACTTAGCTACGATAATGCGTAACCGCCTTCTTTGTTGCGGTGTAGCTCCTTCCGGTACGTATGGTCCATGATATAGCTAATGATATCAACGTACCAAGGGCACTCAGAGATAGCGGGTCGGGTTTCGATGTAGTATACGCATTCATCTGGAAAGTCTAAATCTACTAAATCACCTCCATC
The DNA here is from genome assembly GCA_018340775.1 of Taxus wallichiana var. yunnanensis. NCBI lineage: Eukaryota > Viridiplantae > Streptophyta > Pinopsida > Cupressales > Taxaceae > Taxus > Taxus wallichiana. The sequence continues at coordinate 898,419,437 of CM031235.1, forward strand.
TAATGGGTTATCAGCTAACCAATCCGTGATGATTTGTCCTTTAACTGACTTTTGGTTTACAAAAGTTAATTCGAACTCTCCCATTAAGGTTATAAAACGTCCAGCCTTTTTAGACAAAGACCCTTGTGTGAGGAAAGTTCGTAAGTGGTCAGTTTTTACTACGACCCTTGTCTCTTGATTTAGCATATAGTGTCTTAAGCATTTGGTTGCGAAGACTATGGCGAGACATTCTCATTCTGCTTGTGTATAGCGTGTTTCATAGTCGAGCAGTGTTCGGCTAATGAAATAAATGGCACGTTCTCTTTTGTTATCATCTTCTTGGGCCAACATGCAAGCTAACGAGACATCGGTAGCCCGTGAGTACAAAATTAATGGGCGATCTAGCTTAGGTGGCATTAGTGTGGGTGGTGATAGCAGGAAACGCTTAACTACATCAAAAGCTTCATTGCAATCTTCGGTCCAATCAATGTTGTAGTCTTTCTTGAGTAAATTGTTGATTGGATGAATGGCGAAGCTTAAATCCGGGATGAATCTTCGGATTGCACCCAGCTTTCCGAGAAATGACCTGATTCCAGATTCATCCGAAGGTGGAACCATTTCGAGGACAGCCCGAATTTTGGTTGGATCAACATCAATTCCTCATGACGATATGATGTAACCTAAGAGCTTTCCTCCTGTTACACCAAAGACACATTTCTCTGGATTTAGCGTGACTCCGTATTCTATTAGGCGTGAAAGAATGACGCGGAGTACTTCCGGATGGTCACAACGCTTCTTGGCTTTGGCCAATAAGTCATCCACGTAAGATTCCACGATCTTATGAATTAGATCGTGAAATATGTATGTCATGGCTCGTGGTACGTAGTAGCACCGGCGTTTTGAGATCGAATGGCATAACGACATGTAGCAATAGGTTCCCAAGGAGTTATAAATGTGGTTTTAGCTTGATCTTGCTCGGATATTCTGATTTGGTTGTATCCTAAGAATCCATCCATGAGAGATAAGAGTTCAAAACCAGTTGTTGCATCAACGATAACATCTATGGATGGTAATGGGAAATCATCTTTAGGACACGCTTTGTTGATGTCTCGAAAATCTATGCAAATGCGTATCTTTCCATTCTTCTTGAGAACGGGAACGATGTTAGATACCCATTGGGAGTAGTCAACTGGCTTGATGAATCCTACCTGAAGGAGTTTTATTACTTCCTCTTTTACCATGAGAGCTACTTTGGGCTTCATGGGTCTTGATTTTTGTTTAATTGGCTTTGCATCTGATCTAGTGACGAGGTTGTGCACCGCAATGTGGGGTGTAACTCCGTCATCTCTTTATAATTAAATGCAAACACCTTTTGATGCTCTTTGAGGATCCTTGTATGTATTTCACTTCTTAGGTGTTAACGAAGATCCTAGTTTTAAAATTCTCGGCTCATCTTCCGTTCCCGATGTTGACATCGATTGTTTCTTGATCAAAGAGGCGTTACCCTCTTCGAACTTAGGTGGTCTTTGGAGGTAAATCTAGATCATCCCCATTTTCTTATTACGTATATGCTAGGTTCCATTTGTGAGGGAAGATCATCATGGGATTTCGAAATAGGAAGATGAATGTGGAATTAAGGATAAATCTAGCATGGATAGGAAAGATGTAATGCCGCATAGGCATTTAAGTATCCAAAGTAGCCACATCATTTCAACATGGTCAGGATGGTAGATTAACTTTCGCTTGAAGAGGATTTGTCATTGTTTTTATCAATGGTTCATCACGAATGGACACCTTGTGAAGTGAGTATCTTCTAGCTCATTGCTTGGGTAAAACATGATGAGGTTCTTTATTGAATCGGTGAGAAGATTTTCTCTCGGGGAATTGCTTCAATGGATATGAAGTTAAATGCCTTGCTTAAATCTAATACAACATTTTTGTAAAGTTGTAAATGTTCGGCTTTAGTTTCATATACCTCTGAAACTTGGTTTGCCACTAATTGTGAGTCTCCTAAAACTCTGATATTATCAACACCAATTCTTTTGGCTAAGGTGAGACCAAGGAGGAGGGCTTCGTATTCAGCACTGTTGTTTGTGCATTCGAAATTTAGTTTAAAGGCAAAATGGCAGGACTTTTCCTCGGGTGAAGTAAGAATTATACCTGCCCCGCTCCATAATGGCACCTAGCCCCATCAAAATGGAGAGTCCAATACTTAGCTGGGAATATAGAGGTTGGGGGGTTCATTGCGTTTGCGCATTCTACTTCGACCATGCAGAGATCTTCTGCTGGAAGAGAGCCAACCCCTAGGGAATACCCTATGCCTACCGAATCAAAAGGTAAGAACATTGGTAAATCTTGTTCTATTAATTCAACGATTTTTGCAGTAGTCCCTAATGATACAGTTTCTTTAGCTTTACCGTCAGGGGTTGGGGTTGTTTTGGCTATGCTGATGGTTTCAAGATCTGTTGTAGGTACCAACTTTTCCTTTGGCTTTGAGTCAGTGGGTTTGTTGAGTTGGTTTGTTGGAAGTTCAAATTCGAGTGTACACCTGGTCTTTTCTTTAAGTCAGCTAGGTGCACATCAAATGGTTTTGGATCACCTTTGGCTACAAATACCTTTCCTAGATGCAAGAATCTTACTTCTTGAAATAACGTAGAAGGGATTGCCTTCATGCGGTGTATCCATGGTCGGCCGAGGATCATATTATAATTAGTTTCCCGATCTATAATATAAAACTCAGTCAGGATTGTTTTGGGTCCTAGGGTGACCGGTAGTATTATGGTTCCTATCGAAGTGGCTTTAAGGCTATCATAGCCTCTTAATGTATTTCGAGTGGTGGAACAGTTTGTTTCACCATATCCTAATTTTTGGAGGAAAGAGAAGGGGACTATGTTAACCGCAGCTCCATCGTCAACCATTGCCCGTTTTACACAATTATTATAAACCCATACTTGTAAGTGTAAGGCTGGATCGCCTCGGCGAGCGATCTCAACATCCGTAGGCATTTTACTTATTTCGAATATGAATTCAACGTCCCTATCTGCCTGTCCCGGAGGATGAACATCAAAATCTATATGATTTACCTGTGTTTCAGGTGGTGGTGTGATGTTAATTAAATGGCCTAAACCTAACACTTCTAAAAGAGTAGCCCGGTGGGCAGGAGAGTTCTTTAGCAAGTCAAGAAACGAAATATGTGAGAAGGTTTTTGTTAGATCATTAATTAAATCATAAGCACCCACAGGTTTTGTTATATGTTCGTTGGATGTTATCTATTTCTGGCAAGTGATTTGGACTCGTTTGAGAGAAATAATCTCGTGTTCTTGTAACCGCTTCAATGGGTAATTCCGAGTCTAACTCTACTAATCGACTACTTTAGGATGTGGTTGACTTCCTAGTTGCGGTGCAACTAATGGATTTAGCGAAGTCGAGGCTTCATGGTCATTATTTCCTATTATTGCACCCTTGCTTGTTCCAGTTGAATTTATTCTGTTGTTATCGTGATTTGGGAGTGGATCGTTAAAGATTTTGAGGAGTGCATTTGAGGGAAACGCCCACGAAAAAGTATTTACCATCGGTGACGTAGGATCTGCTAAGAACATATCCATAAAAAATTGTTTTTGTTCATTTGGCAAGCGTTGCATGAATTTATTGTAGTCACGACACGTTCTAGTGTCATGGCCCCAGATTTTGTGGAAGCCACAATATGAATTAGGATTATAATTCATAGTTTGTTGGTTTGGTGAATATCGTGGCCCAGAATTTTGATCAAACCGTTGTCTATTTGGAATAAAGTTTTGCATTTGCTGGTTTTGGTTTTGACTCTGGTTTTGGTAACCAACTGAGTTTTGGTTTGGACCCTTCGTGGGGTTTCACCGTTGCCATTGTTGTTGTTGTTGTTGATTAAAGTCCACTGTATTGATTGTCGGGGTGAAGTTTTTTTCTTTGGTTGTTTGTTTGTGATGGAGTACTGACTATATTTACCTTTTTGGGCTGGTCGGTTACTCCATCCGTTGTTACACCACGATTTTTGTTAAGGATTTTAGGTCCTTGGTTGACATTTGTGGGGTAAGTCATAGTATTTTGGTTAGAGGTGATCAACCTCCCATTTGCTCCATATGTCTTACGACCGCTATCTATTGCTGCCTGATCTATTCGCAGAGCGCTCTCGAGTACTTCGTCATAAGTTCTTAGTGGGAACTTCTGGACTTCTTCCTTCACTTCTCTACTAAGGGAATGAAGGAATAAATCACATAGTTCCATTTGATCCATGTTTGGAGCACTTGCGGAGGAATAAAGGACGGTACGCCACCTTTGGATGAAGTGGGCGACAGACTCGTTATGCTCTTGTTTGATGTGTAAGAACTCCCTAATTCCTGTTCTTAATAGTTTGTTCATGTCGAAGGCCTTGATGAACTCAGACACAAGTTGTTTGAATGAATGTATGGAAGCCTCAGGTATTCTGTAATACCAATCGAGAGCAATGCCTTCCAGTGTTTTGGGGAATATTTTAGCAACAACCCCATCCCATGGGAGTAATTCCCGAATGGCTGTAGCGTAAGCTTTGATATGCACGTTCGGATCTCCCTCACCTTTGTATTTGGGCAAATCGGGAAGAGGCCTTGGAAGCATGACACTTCGTATGGTGAAATCTAAGGGCTCTTTCAAATATTCTGAATAAGTCCCTATCGCATATGTTTCAACCATTGACGGTGTCTGTTGAGGGGGCGGTGGCGGAATGGGTTGTTGATATGGCGTAACGTACGCGTTGGCAGGGGCATAAGGAAACCCCTGTATTTGAGTAAACATGCCGGGGGATGAGTACATATCCCCTTGTGGTGATTTTGAATACATGTTTAAGTACGAAGGGGTACTATCCAGAAATGGATTGTTTTGCACTAGACCAGGAGGAACGGTGCTAGAGTTGATGGGTCTAGTTGGTATTTGTTGCGAATACTGAGGAGTCATGCCCAATGTGCCTACTCCTGTGAGGAGATCTACTTGGCTGGGATGGTGCGGAGGATTGGAACTCCCTGTTTGTATGAATTTGAATTTTGACTTGCTTGAGCAAGCTCTAACCCTCTAACCTTTTCTATTAGAGTTGAAATGACTTCATTTGTGTGATTATATTCACGATATACGCCTTGGTGGCGTTTGATTGTAAACTATTTTTGTAGAGGTATGTGATAACCTTGGTATGAACCGATCGTTATCTAATGAAAGTGACTCCGAGAGTATTTTCTATATGTTATAATAGAGGTATTTTAGGAGAGAACTCGGGTTGTAATTGTAAACCTCCTACGGTGGGTACATGCCTTGAGAGTTGTTCACTTTGGGAGTAATTTGAGTAAAGTTCATCATTCAGTATGGGTCCGATTTTACTAATATGTGGAGTATTTTGAGGAGATGAAGTAGATTCTTGGCTCGTCATATTATTTGAGCTGAATTCTCATGTTTGTTTTGAAGTTGTTCAACCCCTCTACTTGGAAGGATGAGCTATGTCTAGTTCTTATTTGCTGAATAATATGCTAGTTGAATAGTTGATCCTTTTAACCTATCTTGAGAGTGAGGGTGATTAGGTCTCTATTTTTCTTAATCATTTTATTCAGAGGGGTGCTTTATGCATCGAATCCCAACATATTCGGGGTATATGAATACCCGTAGAATAATGGGAAGTAGGAAGGTGATTTATGATCTCTTTCAATTGAGTTTGATCTTGAAGTGAAAGTAATACATGACCTTGAAATTTATGAAAGTATTTTATGGAGCCTTTTACTAATCATTATATGTTTCACTTGGGTTGGGAAGAATTTGTACGCCGGAAAAGTGACAAGTGAGCATGGGAATTCTACAAGTGACTCTTCGCATGTACCCGACCTCCAGGGTCGTGCTAAGAGACATGGCCGGTGGGGATGGAATATAGATGGTAGGACACAGAAAAAACTAGTTAGGCAATCTAATGTCTCGACACGCACTAATGGAATTTGTGAATCTAAGGCAAAGAAGGCCCTTCTAACTTGGGTGGTGTGATAGATCGATCTGCAAGGATGATTGCTCGAAGGCTCAATCAATATCGAGCTCTGGCGTGATTTGATCTATGGGTTGTGGAATACGTGGGAAATGACCTGGGATAGTTTCGTGTATTTCTCCTGATAAGGTCATATAGTGGATGGTAAAGTAGTCACTCTATGGACGGTTCTCTGGCCTAGTCCAGAATTCTCTAGCTTTGTTATTTTGTTGTATCCAGCAAGGATAATTGTTGGATGATGATAGGTGGAAGTGGGTAGACTGGAATGCTAGTGTGCATATTTGATGTCTAATTCTGATGGACTCGTTGGGTTGTACGGGATTTGTGGGTCACAACCATAGATTCTTGGTTGTTGTGGTCCTGTTATGGTCATACGCGAGATCAAGTCCTGATCCCTAGTATCCAATAATCATACGCTTTCTCAGCTTCTATATTTAGAATCAATAGTTGTGTGATTTATCGAGAATATCCTCACGGTGTTCTCATGACATGGATTCTTAACCGGTATCTATATCTATGAGGGTGTCTCCAGCATCTGGGTTGTGGAATTTAAAGGATCGACCCGAATGTTTGTTCTCTTTCGAATCCTTCTACAGTCATGTGGATATTTTTCTAGTGCAACCTGTAGTTTGGCTGACTTGACCAAAATGTATGTGCTTGGTCGTCTTCTATGTTTAATCCTCTTAAGCGAGATCGATTAGTTGAAATTTGTTTGGAATACTTGTATCCTAAGGATTTTGGTCAATATCAAGTTATTTATTTATGAGATTGGGTTGAGGCACGATTGGATTGAAAATGTATTCCCTGGGCTCCCTAGGTCCCGTAATTGTCATGCAAAAGCAGTAATAAAACAAACTATAATAAAGTGAAATCTAAGTATATTTCTAGCATATATGACTTCTTTTTGTATTTTCTGATGATTTAAATGAATTTAAAAAGTAACTATTTAAAATATTTAGAATTGACAACTAAACTAATAATTTAAAACAAACAAAATAGCTGAGTGTAGCTATTTGTCTGTGCAATTTGTATATCTATTCTAAACAATGAAATAACTAATCTATTTCTGAGATTCTCAATCCTACCTCGAAGTGAGGAGTGAATCATAGTTTCTCGAAACTATCAATCCCCTGACTTCCTGGTAATATCGAGAATAAAATTAATTGAAATAAAGCATTAACTACTTGTTTGATATGATTCTAACTAGAACTTTGAAAGTTAAAAACTGGATTCCGTAGAGCATGTGGCGAATCCGATGGTGTGTGTGATCTTGTCCCCTCGGTATGATCTCTTCGTTCTTTGTGTTCACGTAGATCCAAAAAAGTGTGTAATGCTTGCATCAACAGGAATAGGTGTTTGGAACAAGGGACAACCTTCAGAATGTAGATAGAATAGAACGCGGATAGGAGAGGGATAGCGCAAGAGTACAGAGCTTGGCTTATGCAATTCCTAGCGGGATCTACTGCGAATCGTGCAACAAAATGCGTCCAGAACCTGAAACTATCTTGTATGAAGAGAAAAACCTGCAACTTTAATGGCTTCCTAAGCTATTCTACTCTAATGGATTAGATAAAACAGCAACACTGTTTGCACAAGTTGGATATGTGGCTTACCAACAGCTAGTCAATGCAAACTAAGCATGTAATGAACTAAACTAAGGAATTAAAGCAAACTAACAGACCACAGCACTGAAAATGAGAAGATTGGAGTAAAAATGGTGGCCATTTGCTTGAGCACAAGCCATGCATTTATAAGAATTCAATCACCCCAAAATCAAAATCAAACTGAACTCCTAAACAATAAACAAAGGAAAAACACTATTCCAGGGGACCAAAAACATAAATGCATGCTCAAGTCGGCAAGAAAAGCTGGTGAAACATGATATTTCTTGATCTAATGGTTGTAAATGAATGGCTAAAGTGCCCTAAGTTTGTATATGCTTATATAAGCTAGAAACTAGGGTTAGAGAATAGAATGAAGATTGGGAGAATTGTAAGAAGGAATTCTTGGTGAGAGCTTAGAGAAGCTTGTGAGAGGAAAATTATACATCGTGTAAGGTGTGGAAGATTGCAGATATTCAATTGTATAACCTCTGGAATAATATATTGGTTGTTTCTTGGTGGACGTAGCCCACATTGGGTGAACCACATTATATCTTGTGTATTTTCTTATGTTGGTTATTTCGTGTTTATTGCTTGTATATCTTTAATTTGATATATATATATATATATGTTTTGGTATAGCCCCAACAAATGGTATTAGAGCTTTGTTTGAGGGTTGTGTGTGTTGACATATTTACTCACAAGGGATTTTGATTGAGTGGGAGCATAGAAATGGCAGAAGATAGTAAATACAAAGTAGAGAAATTTAAAGGCCATAATTATCAGCTATGGAAGATGTAGGTGGAGGATTATCTTGTATCAAGAGATCTATATTTACCATTGGATGAGAAGGAAAGGCCTGCAAAGATGACTGATGAAGAATGGAATATTCTTGACAGAAAGGCTTTAGGATCTATAAGATTGAGTTTAGATACATCTGTGGCTTTGAATATAATATAAGAATCAACCATGGTAGAATTAATGAAATATTTAGCTAATTTATATGAAAAACCAAGTGCATCGAATAAAGTTTATTTGATGAAGAAATTATTTAATTCTAAAATGCAAGAAGGTGGATATGTGTCTAATCATTTGAATGATTTCTGTTCTATTGTAAATCAATTAAAATCGGTTAATATCCCTTTTGAGGATGAAGTGAAAGCATTGTTATTCTTGTGTTCTTTTCCAGATAGTTGGGATAATTTGGTAATGGTTATTAGTAATACAACATCTGCTACTAATATTTTGAAGTTTGATGATGTGATTGGTATAATTCTAAATGAATGAAATACGTAAGAAAAGTTCAAGGAGAATCATCATCTGGGAATGCTTTGAATGTAAAAAAGAGGAAGGAAAAAGGAGAGATCCAAGAGCAAGAGTAATGGGAAATCAAAGTCTAAGAGTGGTAGATCTAAATCCAGAGGTAGAGGAATAACCTATTGGAATTATGGAAAGAAAGGACATGCAAAGAAGGATTTTTGGTTCAAGGAAAACAAAGAGAATATACTAGAGAAAGGTAAAGAGGAAAATGTAGCATCAGAGGTAATGCAAGATGCCCTTATTCTCTCCTTGGATAATAAAATTGAATCATGGGTTTTAGATTCAAGAGCTTCTTTCCATGCTACCCCTAATAAGGGTTATTTCAGAAATTATGTCCAAGGTAATTTTGGGCATGTTTATTTAGGAGATGATGAACCATGCAATATTATTAGTAAAGGTGAAGTTCATCTTAAATTGTAGAATGGAAATACATGGATATTGAAATATGTGAGGCATGTGCCAAGCCTCAGGAGAAATCTTATTTCTGCAGGACAATTAGGTGAAGATGGATGCATGGTTACATTCAACCGATTCTTGGAAAGTTTCCAAGGGAGATCTTATTGTAGCAAGAGGAAAGAAGGTAGGAACATTATATTTGTCTACTGTATTACTAATTCTTTTTATGTGCTATCTACTTCAGATTCAGATGCAAACATGTGGCATAATCGGCTAGGCCATATGAGTAAGAAGGGAATGCATATCTTAAAGGAAAAGGGTAAGTTATCATATTTGAAAGATGTAGATCTTGATTTATGTGAGCATTACATATTTGGAAAGAAAAAGAAAGTGAGGTTTCTTAAAGTTAGGGCAACAAAGAAGGAGCAGAAATTGGAGCTTGTGCACTCAGATGTGTGGGGACCAGCCTAGGTAGCTTCTCATGGAGGATCCCAATACTATGTGACTTTCATTGATGATGCCACAAGAAAGGTATGGGTTTATTGTATTAAATGTAAATATGATGTTTTTGAAACATTTAAAAGATGGAAATCCCTTGTAGAAAATCAAACTAATTTGAAGTTGAAGTGCCTTAGATCTGACAATGGTGGTGAGTCTATGCAACAAGGTTTTTAATGATTATTATTAGTGAATGGAATACATAGAGAAAGAATGGTTCCTAGAACTCCACAGGAGAATGGAGTGGCAGAAAGAATGAACAAAACTATTATGGAACGTGCTAGAAGCATGAGGATACATGTTGGATTACCCTTGTAGTTTTGGGTAGAAGTAGTAGATACAATGGTATATTTGATCAACTATGGCCCCTCAAGTGCACTAAATGGTGGAATACCAAAAGAAGCATGGACTGGAAAAGAGGTAGATATTTATTTTCTTAGATTATTTGGTTAGAAGCTTTTGTGCATGTTGATAAAGAAAATAGGAAGAAGTTGGATGCTAAATCCAAGAGATGCACTTTCATTGGTTATGGTTATGGTGATTTGGATTCCGGTTTTGGGATTTAGAAGATGCTAAGATTGTTAGGAGTCGTAACATTGATTGGAATGAAAAGAGAATGTACAAGGATCAGGTTTTGGTACCCAAGAATGAACCGGGTGAAGATTTTGTTGAGAAAAGTGCATTCTCAGATTTAAAACAAAAATCCATGAGACTTTGGTGTTGGTCGTGGATTGGTGTCGGTTCAAAGAAGGACCGACATCAGTTAGGTGAATCGACATCGGCTATAGAGGAACCGACATCGGTTATAGGTGATCGGCATCAGTCACTATCATATTTGGACATGAATGTCTAGGAGGTCCAGAATGAGCCTCAGACACCCCAAATTTCTGTAAGAAGGTCTCAAAGAGTAAGTAAACCTCAGAAATATTTACTCCATTATTTTATCTTTTATTGACTGATAGTGGTGAACGGAAAGTTTTGAAGAAAGCAATGTAGCAAGATACCCACATTGAGTGGGAACATGGCATGGATGAGGAGATGGATTCCTTAAAATAGAACTAGACATGGGATTTGGTCAAGTTTCCAGGTAAGAGAACATTGTAGAACAAGTGGGTTTACAAGATCAAGGAGGAAGAGGGTGGAAAAAAAGATACAAAATAAGGCTTGTGGTAAAAGGATTTACACATAAAACCAAGTATTGATTTTGGTGAGATATTTTCTCTTGTTGTTAAAATGACTTCCATCCATCTGTATTGTTATGAGTTTAGTTGTAGTAGAAGATTTGCATTTAGAACAACTTGATGTTAAGACAGATTTCCTTCATGGTGATTTGGAGGAGGAGATCTATATGAATCAACCACTTGGTTATGAAGTCAAGGGTAAGGAGAAACATGTGTGTAGGTTGAAAAAGAGCTTGTATGGGCTCAAACAAGCTCCAAGGCAATGGTATATGAGGTTTGAAAATTTTATGCATGATCATGGTTATATGAGATGTGGATCTGACCATTGTGTTTATTTCAAGAAGCTTGAAAATGGGAGCTATATTATTTTGTTATTGTATGTGGATGATATGCTTATTGCAGGATCTAGTATGTAGGACATTGGTGAGATTAAGGAAAAATTAGCTCACACATTTACAATGAAGGATTTAGGAGTTGCAAAGAAAATCCTTGGCATGTAAATTCACAGAGATAGGAAGAACATGAAATTGTATTTGTCTCAAGAGGATTATATCAATAAGGTGTTGAAAAGATTTAAAATGTAGGATGTAAAACCTGTAGGTACACCTATGGCTGGACACTTTAAATTGAGAAAAATCAGTGTCCTACATCACATGAGGAGGTTGAGTACATGACATAAGTTCCATATGCTTTAGTAGTTGGAAGTCTTATGTATGTTATGGTTTGTACCAGACCATACATTGCATAGGAAGTGGGAGTTGTGAGAAGATTTATGGCCAATCAGGTAAAGAGCATTAGAAAGTAGTCAATGGATTCTTAGGTATTTGAGAGGGACATCCGACATGTAGTTATGTTATGGAGGGTCAGATACTACTTTATGAGGGGCTATGTTGATTCAGATATGGCTGGAGATTTGGATGGTAGGAGAAGCACCACTGGATATGTATTCACAGTAGGTGGGATGACAGTTAGCTAGATTTTGAGATTACAGAAGGTTGTGGCCTTGTCTACTACAAAGGTTGAGTATGTTGTAGCTATAGAGGCTAGAAAGATATGATATGGATGATCAGGTTCATGGAAGATTTGGGAAAGGAGCAAGAGGATTACAAATTTTATAGTGATAGTCAAAGTGCAATTCATTTGGAAAATAACTCAAGCATTTCATTCAAGAACGAAACACATTCAGTTGAGATATCACTTCATATGGAAAGTGTTGGAGGATGGGAAGCTGAAGTTAGAGAAAATTCATACGAATGAGAACCCCTATGGATATGTTAATGAAGCCATTGGAAAGGAGAAGTTGGAGCTACACTCCACTTTTATTGGTCTTGAGTTTGAGACTTGCAGAGTAAGAAACAAATCTAGAAAAGAACCTATGATGGAGTTGTACATAGTATAACAATTTATCTCCAAGTGGGAGATTGTTGAGATTGTGGAGCTGAATTGCTTCACAAAGGATCTTATTTACAACTTGTAAGTTTACAATAATCGACATTAGTCGTCGGACCGGTGTCGGTCACCTAGTAGACTAACCAACATCGATTGAGGTAACCAACATTGGTTAGCGTGTGCGTGATTGTTTATATTTAAGTCATGGGAATTAGATCTAATCTTTGTTATAAAGTTGATCTAATGGTTGTAAATGAATGGATAAAGTTCCCTAAGTTTGTATAGGCTTATATAAGCTAGGAAACTAGGGTTAGAGAATAGAATCAAGAATATTGAGAGAATTGTAAGAAGGAATTCTTGGTGAGAGCTTAGAGAAGCTTGTGAGAGGAAAAGTATTGTACATCGTGTAAGGTGTGGAAGATTGCAGATATTCAATTGTACAACATTTGGAATAATTTATTGGTTGTTTCTTAGTGGATGTAGCCACACAGGTGAAACACATTATATCTTGTGTATTTTCTTTTTTGGTTATTTCCATATTTATTTCTTGTATGATCTAATATGATATATATTTATACAACTATTTTGGTCTAACCCAACACTAGAAATCAAACTGGGCTAATATACTTCACTTTCTTCCAACTACACAATCACCTATGGTTAAACTAGGGTTTTAGACCTCTTTACCTTATTTACATTCGTTCATAATACTACGAGACTTAATGACCTGATTATTTTTGAGAAACCTCTATACTCACCTTAGAAGCATCCCTAAAATCCACAAGGTCCCATAAAAAAAAAATCACAACGAGCATCGAAGTTGCACTTTGAGATGGAAATGCAGTAGATTTTGACCCTGTCTTACCAAATCAATCATATCTTGAAATATATACTGACCAAATCAATCATATTTTGACTTAACATGGGCACGTGAATTTTTTCGAGAGAATCATTACTCATCCCTCTAACATCTCTAATCATCATAATGTTAATTCCATGTCTCAATATCTCCATTCATTAAGACTTACCTATGTTTACATGTTAGATCCTCATAGTAACAACTAGGGTCAACTAAAATAATGCAATAAATCAACATGAAACCTCTGAAAATGACCCAAACATACCTCATTTGTCATGATGCACATGATAGAAGGAATCCATGAGCTCATCTATCTCAAAACACTATCACTCACTCCTAGTTGTCATACTTGCTCCCCGATGAGCACCTATAACCAAGAGATCCCACAACCTCGAACCATAACACTACCATCAATTCTCAAAAACACTCAAAATATGATAGGAATGATGCCAAAATGTTTCACAATCATCCAAGAAGCTCATATTTCCAAGCTACACCTCCAAGGCACTGTATGGGCTCTATAGAAAACATGCATCATTGAATCCCAATGTAGCAAATCAAACACTTATGAACCAATATGTTAGCATCACATAAATAATCTTGACATCACCCTACAACATCTTTTTTTCATTAATGTGGTTTTTCATCAATGACAACACCTACTAGGACACCATGCCAATAATCTCCCCCTTTGTCATTGATGGAAAACACCCTGAACTTCTCCCCCTTTTTACATTAATGAAAAAGGCATACTTGTAGCTTATCTTATTCACCTTCTTCAACTTCATACCCCCATTATTTGGTTGGAAACATCAACCAAATGTCTCAAATTGACTATTTCTCTTGATTTTTATCCAAAACTGAATTTAATCTTCATTTTAGGCATGCAAGAACCATACTCCCCCTGGAAGAGCACTTCCAACATATGAAAACCATCATTACACCATGAAAAATAAAAATTTTATGTTGTTAGGGGTAGAAGCATCATTTTCAATCTTCTAGGCAATCAAACCATCAACTTACTCCTATAACCCTATTTTAGCCTTCTTAAAGGCACTGTAGTAGTCATGGAACAGGGTTGACATCACCATTAACATGCCAACAATGACATGAAAGAACATATATCTTCATTCCTCCATCAATATTGACAAGGAATTGTCATTTCTAGGCCTAAATACATGCAATACAAGGCATCTTCATACTCTTCATTCTATACCTTGGTGCTAAAGCCTTAAACAACCTTTTTAGTGCAAAATGACAAATTTCAACATGCAACTGTAGATCCACCATGCTTAGAATCATGCAAGAATTACCCCCAGGACACAATACCTCCAAGACTATCTCAAAATTACAAATTTGAGCTACTAGCTCTGCTATCATTTCTTGAAATCAACTTTATCACTTTCTCAACGTCTAAAACAACATTTTAAGTCTTCCACAACCATATTATAATGTAATAATGCAAGCTTAGCCTTAAAAATATTTACCATGGATGGAAACTCCTAAAACACACCTTTTGTGGTAAGAGGACCTTCAAATCACCATCTATAAGTAATCTTCCTTGTTTCCCCTATCTTGACTGATATTTTTGCATTCTTAAGCAACCAAGTACGATAATAATGTAGCTAACATATTGAGACCAAAATTTGATTTAGTTATGATTCAAAAGATCAATCTTAGAACTCCAATACCTTTCTCATACCAAAAGATAATGTTATACACTGATTTTTCTTCAAGAGAAATACCTAACAAGTCAGGATACGAGCACAATGCCTACAAGATTTTTAAGCATAATGACAAACACTATAGCACTATACCTATAGATTAAATTTGTAGCAAAATTATGGCGAGACCACCTTATGAGTTCTATTATCATCACACCTTCACCATCACATTTTTCCTTGTAGAGATAAAAATATAATTATGTTCCATCAAGAATTGTACCATACAACCTCATTGAAAAGATACATGCCTTACTGTGAGGAGACTTCACAAATGACATATTTTGCCTCTCTAACTATAGTTTGTTCCTTTTGTACATGGTAGATCACAAAGAATCTAAATAAAAACGGGTTTTAGATCATCCTTCATACACCATGATGCATTATATTATCTACATATATCATCTCCCTTGAGTTTGGACACACCAAAATCATGTTGTAAACATGATTTCATACCTGTAGAATAAACCTCTCTACCTCTTGTACTTATAACAAGCCAATATTGGCCTAGGACATAACTATGAACCAACCCAACTTATTTCATACTAGAGATGGATCATTTAAATCATGTAGCTCATTTCTTTAACTTTTGACATGTCTAGATCATACAAAAAATACCTTCAAGCATTCAAAAACTTCATATTATCTTGATCATTAACATGAGAATGCCATTTACACATTGTTTTTGTGTCAACATAGTTATATTCACTATTAGGACCATCTTGTATAGAAAACTAGACCACATGTGCCTACATTGAGAATCAATGTTATCCATCTTGGATTGACATGCTTCATAGATGCCATAAAATTTCTTCTAGACATACATCCATGCTTCCTTCAAGCTTCACATTATCAAGTTAACCCTAAACTTCTCGCCTTTAAGAAATTTGCATAATTTTTTTTGATGTCTCGTGATCATTGTACTTAACCACACTTTCTCATACCTGTAGAGTTTGATTTTTTGAGCATAGAAAATTATACACAGATCAGTGAGCTTGTATTTTTACCTTTACGCAAACTCCTTTGACTTGAAACCCTTTAAAATACTCCAATGTAAACTAACATAGTGGTAGTATGTTTCAACATATATTTACTTGATCTTGACCTCAAAGTATCATTTTTAAAACCATTTGAATATGCTACATATATTGACATCTCTTGTAGACACACTCCTCTTGAGTTATGAGTTCATATAATTATACTACTAAAGTACTAACACAGACTACTCACCAAACATAGTCTTGTAGGAGAAATTTTAAATTTTTGAACTTTCATATTCATATCCTTATGATAATTTAACTACAATCATGTCTTTGGAGTATGTTCTCACATCTTGATGCATGTAGAATACCATTTAAAACCGTTACAATTCGAAATGCATCATAAAACCCTAATAGAGTAAAACCTTTGTTAAAATCACAATTTTTTTAGTGTCAATCACAATTTCCACATAGCTCTCTTCACAATTATTTCTCTAAAGTATCAACATTTGTTAAATAGGTTTCAACAAAAATTACTCATACATGCTTCTATGATGCCTAACAAGAATAGAAATACATCAAAGATCAAAATGATTCCAAGTTATTTACCATTAGATCATCAAAACCCATCCAATGTTTTGTCTTTTGGTCACTTACCATACTAATTTAATGTTTTATCTCCTTCCCAATGGACTCAAACCATATTATGAGTCACACTCGACTCATACTTATATACCAAGATTTGATAATCAAGTCATAAACTTTGAAGGAAATATATGCTTACTTGAGATCTCATGCATTTGGAAAGTTTCCTCAATACAAATGCGATAAAGCCATACATGTGAATTGCCTTTATACTCCTCAGAAGTGCCAATAGACCTGTAGATTGCTATCTCAGACTATTTTTCTGATACATGATGCAGCATACCTTGATGACCTTTACCATGTTCAAAGGTCAAGACACTTTGTCTCATACCATGATGCTCATTTCTTCACCTGTGAAGAACTTTAAAGAACATACATGTTGCTTCTTGATGATCATCACTAATTTGGAACACCTTGACTTCTATAGAAACCTTTTAAAGATTTGAGAAACTTTCTCTTGATCTCCATGGGGAAACATTGACATGTCTCATATACATTCTCACACTCCATACACATTGGATGTAATGGTAGCATGAAAAAATTGATGATTGTGACTTCTTCAATACATTTAGAAAGATTTTCACTCCTATAAATCCTCCTTACACAAGACAGATGACACCACTTGAGACCAAGAATCATCTTGAAACATTTCATGATGATAACACTTATGCATCATGATACTTGAAAACTTCAAGTAACATCTTAATAGCTTCATACATGTGATGGACTCATGAACACATAAGACTTTCTAGGAACAACACATCCTTTTATTCTTCATGATACATCACAGAAACGCAGAAACCTACAATACACTAAGCATGGTCTTAAATGGAATAAGAAACATGCTTCATGAGTTTAAGCTCATACATTTATATACACCAAATATGCCTTGAAAAGAATACATCATATAGATTTAACACTAGTTCAACAACTTTGTTAGACTTAGACCAAAGAGACATCTTGAAACACAATATGATAATGACTCAAACCATTCAAGATCATAACTCAAGACTAACACTTTCATTTCTTACTCATCTAACACATTGATAAAGTTGTTCAAGATAAAGCAAACTTGAATCTTTTAACAACATGAAAAACCTGAAGAACAAACATGAATCTTGACATACACATGATCATGACTAACCACTTAAATGACGTAATAACACTTAAGGAACTTTAAATGACATACCTTACACCATGAAGAAGACACATACTTGAAAATACATCTCCCCCTCACTCCAATGTTTCTTTTGCACCTATACACCTCTATGAAGCCTAATAGAGGCATATGTCACCATGGAGGAGATTGATGAGAGGCCTAAATAGGTATCAAACCTTTTTCTTGGACCTTGATTGATCTCTTCTTTTCTGATTCCATATTTTTCAACATATCCTTCCTTTTGATCAATCACATCTCTTGGAATCTTATTTAACACCTTGACTAGTCTCATCCTTCTTTTTTAATGCTTGAGCTTGTGGCTTAGGTATTTAAGGATCTTTCTTCAACTAAACTACATTACAAAACCTTGTAATGTACCCTATCTTGTGGCACCTAAAACATTCCAACTTTCCTTCCTTTTCATTCATAAGCCCTATGTCCATATCCATTACAAGCATAACAATACCCATTGAACTTGCTTACATACCTTCTTGTGTTTGATGGCTCATTTTTGCAATACTTTGCAAGATGTCCTTTTCATGACAATGATAACATTCAGCTCCATATCTTTGACCTATATTTTTTCTTTCTTTCTTGACATTCCTCTTCCTTATTTCCTTCACAATGATTCCTTTCCTTTGCAATCATCCTTATTTTCAACCTTAGGACTACACATACTAGCCCTATGTCCATAAACACCACACTTATAACAATTACCATGAAAAACACCATACCTATATGCATTTGGTTTCCTGATAGATGATCTTCCATGAGATGGAAGCCTTGAACTCTCTCCCTTGCTTGGATGCCTTCTTTCATTAGATCCTTGACTTGATTCTTCTTCATTCTTCTCTGATTTGGATGAACCCTCATTGAAACCTAGACCTGTTCTATCACCATAAACCTTTTGTTTTCCAACATCTTACTTAAATTTTTCTGAACTCTCTTGAAAGGATAATACTTTTCTTGTCATGGTGGATAATATTTCTTCAGTTCCTATTTCTCATCCTCATGTTTGAGACATTCTTCCTCTCTTCAATCTTCAACTCATTATTTCTTGAGCTCCTCAAAATTTAGTCTTTAAAGATCTTAACATTTCTTCCTAACTAAACTTGTTAATATTTTCAGTATTCTTTCTACTCATTTCCTTACTTCAAGGTATTAATATGAATTATCTCCAAATGGAGTGCCATCTTATCACCAAAAATATCCCTCTATCTTTTAGGCTACTTCTTCAAGGGCCTAATGATTTGATACCAATTGTTGGAGGTGACAAGGACTGAGAGGGGGGGTGAATCATTCCCAATAAAACTTTACACTTATACTTCAAACCCTAACCACACAAACTCATGTAGTACACATCAAAGCATATATAGTCTTATAATGAAATAAACTCAATGCAAGGATCAAAAGATAAACTCAAAGACACATATATTGAAGCTCAAATCAGATCAACACACTTATTTTGATATTCAAATCAGATTACAATGAGTAATGTCTTCAACAATGATCAACAAGATATAAATATGTATTAAGATGAATCAACCATGTCTCATGAATACAAATGAAGATATAAAATTAAAAATGTATTACAACTCAATATCAGATTCTAAAGATTCTTAGAAACCTGAAAATAACATCAATATGATATGAAGATAGCATCCAAACACAAGTCTCCAAATCTACCTCCTTCTTCAACTCGCTCTCAAAGAAACATCACCATATTTTCTTTGCTCAAATCCTCCTCATGAAAAACTAAACTGAAATATATCCTAGAATGAAATTATAAGGGTTTTTAGGCTAGGCCCAAATGGTTTTAATTTGTAGAAAAAAGTGTTCTTCAAAAGAAGATAAAAGGGGTTTCCAAAAGATTAGCACCATTATACCCAAAACTTCATTTTTATAGCCTCTCCTTGATTCAAATTCAAAAGAGGTCGGTTTCCCTCCACTTGCATGACCATACCAGCTAAAAAATCCCATAAGAATCACTAGAACATTCACAATTGACCCATATAGGTCAGCCTAGCAAAAACACTTCATCCATGCACCAAAATCCAAAAACCCTTGCATTGGAATGACAAAAATCCCCTCATTCCAAAACCATGTTTATTAATGACCCAAAAACCATCATGCATGATTAAAATAACATTTAAAATCATACATGGTCACAATTTATCTCAACCAATCAAATTATTTTGTTAATGGGCCCAATACTCTTTGTTCATCTCAAAACTGTTGTTTCCTACACCCTTCAAGACCCTGGAAACTTCATTATGCCACCAAATGATTCAAATCAACCAAACTATTCCATGTAATAAATTTATGGAAATTCCAGAACCTTTATAACACTTATAAGTGAGTTATAAGCCTTGAAACAATCACCTTATCAAACCACAACAACTTTTGTCTTTCACTAAATCAACATGCCCAAAACATTATTTCCAAATATTAGCTTATAAAAACATTTTTTAGAACATTCAAGAACTATAAATGGATAATTCATTTTATGAAAATTAATCCTATTCACATTCCAAGTGATAGAAAGCATAACCTAATCCATATCATGCTTCAAACAATTCAAAACTTGTACAAGAAAAACACATCTTGTCGTGTACTGGAAAAAAACCTTCCCATCTCAAATAATGACCTAGAAAACTCATATCAAAACAAACTTAATCATGAGAAAAAAATATATATAAACTAGAAATATACTGAATATATTTCCAACACATTTTGAATCATCTCAAAATCCACCTTTAGCTCTAGATATGACCATTTTATTGAGCACTACTTTTTAAGGCCTCAAAATTGCCCTTTGACCAATCAACCTGAATGGACCTCAAAAAATTTAGCTACATGAACATTTTTAAAAAATCCATGAAATAAATATCAGATCACACACTTCCATAACATCAATTTAGCACATACCTCATTTGGACAACCTTGTCCCAAAACCTTCTTCTTTAGAAACTAACTTGTTTGAGTGGGGCCCACTCATCACCATGACCTCAACCATACATTTATGGAAATATAAGAGAGTTGTATGCATCATAAAATTATCAATTTTTATGAAACAATCAAAAGTGGGTCAATATGCCTCTCTTTCTGCAAACTTCTCCTAGCTAGGGTTTAACTAGGGTTTTAGATTGCTTTATCTTCTTAACATTTGTTCATAAAAACATGATGATAAAATGACCTCATTATTTTTGTGAAAAATTCTAGACTCACCATAGAAACATACATGAAATCCACAATGTCCCATGAAAAGCACACACTTGGGGTGGACATCTAGAAGATCAAATTCGAATCTGGAAAAACACTTGTTCTTGACCCTATCTCACATAAACTATCATATCTTGCAAAATTCACATCCTAGAAACCTTAAATTTTTCTCAAAGAACCATGACACATAACACTAACATCTCCAATCATCAGAATTTCATCACCATACCTCAAAATCTCTAGACATTGAGACTTGCATAATAACACCTTAAGGATTCTCATTGTAGAAGCTAAGGTCAACTTAAAGAATGCTATAACTCATCATAAAATCACTAGAAATGACCCAAACATACCTAATATACCATGATACACCTGAAAACATGCATCCATGAGCTCATGTAGCTCCAAAACTCAATCTCACACCTCCTAACAACCATATCTACTCCAGATGAGCACTGTAACATAGCTAATCATCCGCATTTGCACCATGCCACTACTGTGAGTGCTTAATCACTCTTCAAACATGTTATCCATCATGCCAACATGATTCTTAAGCATCCAAGAATCTCATACCATCATGAAACATCACATAGGCATCTGAATAGGCTTGTAAGAGCAAGTAATCCTCACTAAATCTCATCGTGCGACGGTATAAAACACATCGAACCAATATGTCAACATCATGTACATAATCATATGAAACTAACACATCATCCACTTTGTCAGTAATCACGGTTTTGCATAAATGACAACACCTAATAGGACCATATGCCAACACCTTATTGACGTGATGTTAATGTTCCTCCCATATTTTGTTATAGATTAATATATCATCAAAGATTACAGGACAAATTTTTGTAGAAATGGCTAAAAGATTGAATTCATCATACTTTGGAAAGTAGATGGTGCATTTTTATGGCCAAAAGGCATTACTATAAATTCATAGTGGCCCTTATGTGTTCTAAACATTGTTTTTGTGAATATCTTGATCACACATTCTAATTTGATGATATCCCGATCAAATATCTATTTTTGCAAAATAAGCAACTCCATCACGCAACTCATCTATCAACTATTTAACGAAAATAATATGAAACTTATATTTCACTTTATTGTGCATTTTTTTATCTCCTGTAGTCTAAGAACATGCACCAATCTTCATCCTTATTTCACACCATCACCATTGAAGAAGAGTAAGAACTCGACTATGTAGAAAAATACCTACTTCCATAATCTCCTATACCATCTTTTCAATCTCACTCTTTTACGAGGATAAGGGTATGGATAAGGTCTAGTGTTGAGTGGTTGGTTTCTTAGTAATGGCTGAATACAATGATCATGATATATTTTGGGAGGTAACCCTTTTGGCATATCCCCCAAAAAAAGTTGCTTTTTTATTAATAATTGTTTGTAGATCTGATGGTATAGACCTTTTGATGGTTGAGCTTCTAGAGAAAATAGTTGTGCCACAAACCCATCTGCACCCTTATTAACAATTTTCTACATTTTATGAGAACTTACCAATTGTGGAGCTTTTGCCTTCATCTCACATAACTCAAAAGTCCTCCCTTTAGCATGTAACTTCATGAATAAATACTAGAAGTTAATCTAAGAGTGCCCAAGGTATTAAGCCATTGGACTCCTAACACAATATCTTCTCCCTCGTTGAAATGACATACATGGGGTCCTCTAATAGGTAATCTCCCATGTATAGCTTAATATTATGACACTTTCCTAAACAACTAATTTTACCTCCATCTACAACCATGACTTGAAACCATGGGGCTCAATAAACAAAGCAATATTAGTGTAAGGACAACTTATAATTGATGAAGTTGTGAGTACTGCTATAGTCAATTAATATTGTCACCCTTTGTTTCTTTATGAACCCAACAACCTTGAGGGTTTTGGGGTGCTAATTGATGAACTTGCATGGAAAAAGATAATTGAGATTCTTTAGCTTCGATCTCAAAGAACCTATTCCTTTTCATCGATTTGCTTCTTCCTCATCTTATTCCTCATTAAGACCCTCAATGTAGAATAATTTCTTCTTAAGACACTTGCGTCCCTTGCTCCAATTGCTATAACAACTATAATATATACATTTTTGCTCTCTCTCTCTCTCTCTTATCTTCAATTTGTTGAGGAGTCAATTGTGTTGGTCAAGAAAATGATGGTGTCGCATCGGGTGTTCCTTGTGAGTATTGAGACCCCTTCCTTTTTATCATATCTCTTTCATCCATACAACGAACAACTATCATGGATTCTGATATCGAACCAATATTAAGAAGGCGAACATCAAGTTGGATGTTATCCTTGAGTCAACCTAATAAGAGATCATTTAGATGGTCATATGAGATGTCATCCACTCGTAAGGATAGATTTTAGAACTGCGTGTAGTCAGGTTATCCATTTTCCATGCATTTATTGTATGAAGATGATTTCATCAACAATTTGTTCAAAACTTTGCAAAAAGAGCATTTCACCTAATCCTATAATGACTCATTTCTTGCTATAACTGAAAAAGTCACATTTGAGGGCTCACTAGGTCACTCACTCACTCTTATTCTTTAAGCTTTAAATCAAATCAATTTTAGTGGCACAAAAGTTCATGAATTAAAAGACGACCAACTTAGTCTTGTTCCTCAAAGAGGCATTCTTTTGACTCCACTAGCTCCTTGTTCCAAACATGTACTTTGAGGTTTTAGGCCTTAATGAATCTTCTTAATATTTATCCCGTGTTCACTTCTCATAACAATGTTAGTCCCATCATAAAAATTCCTTCAAACCAATCTAGATGCTTATATTTGTCTCTTTTTCCAAATTGTCCTAGAAGCCTCTTGAGGTTGTATTTCTTGGATCAGCCCTACATCACCTCTTCTAAGAGTACCCAAAAGGAATTGTAATTTGCATTATCCTTCTTAACTGATCTCTAAGGTGTATACCAAAATCAGGTTCCTACTCTCCTTAAAACTCCTTACACTACATTATTTGTATCCTTGCTCAGTACTTGTTCTCAAGAACTCATCCCTTTCTCTTACCTAGGGTATGATCTTTCATAGTTTCTCTAAATGAACTATCACATCACATAGTTTTATTTTCATTCCCTTAGCATGCTCCACAAATTCTCAAGGCCCAATTATTTGTATAACTTAATGTATATCTCTTTTGTATCTCTTTTTGCAAGTTGGCTTCCAAACCCTCTCTAGGTTTTCCTTTATAAATTGTCGGACATAATTTTATTTTAGGATTTATAAAGGTTTGAACCCATGATTTCTAGACACCCTTATCCTAAAATTTTTATCCCCCTTCTAGAAATTGAGGCCCTAATTCAAAAGAACAAGGTGTTTCCTTTGTAAAATCCTTCTTCACGATTAAGCCTAGACTATGTATACATACCCTTCTTGTACTTTGTCATGAAAATATCCCTTTTTAACCAATGGAATTTCAAGATTATTCTTCCAACTCTTTAAGAGTTCCTTCTAGATTGTTTCTACCAAAATTTAGGGCTACGGTTGGGGTCTACATGTTTTTAGTTCTCCTTCTTTCTTGGAAACCCTAAGCTGTGTTATTCATAGACCGAGAGGCTAGAACTTGTCATAATTTTTGTGAATTGATGAATAAAGGTTCTAAATTTCGTCCCAAGAGTTGTATCCACCTTCTCCATGATATGAACTTACCATTAGGCAATGACACTAAGTTTTAATTCTGTTTCATGGGTGACTATCTTGCAAATACATGGTGAAAACAAGGTATAAACTCTTATTGGCCACACAATGAAGTAATTCAATACCTTCCCTCCTTATATAGGATTTTATAAAGTTTGAAAGCAATCACACCAGACATAATTTAAATTTTTTTACTCTAGGCTCGTCTTCATTTCAAAGAAATAAATGTTGAGTGAGAGAAAGGCTATCTTTGATCTAGTTTCAACAAGTTCATGCTCTGCACTTAGAATGCTTGAAGTACTTGGACCTTTAATTTATACAAGAAGAAAGGGGTAACATTTAGAATATTCTTCAAAACATGTATCCACTATCAACACAAACCAGATGCTTAACAAAAATTCATTCATAGTCAACACCACTATTTATCAACCAAGGTTTCAATACACCATCAGTGGATCATTTGCTCTTTTCAAGCTTGACTATGTACACAAAATTTCATACACTTTTATCATGATATTTCACAAGGTTATTCTCTTGAAAAAATCTACAATAGGAATACAAGAAAATTACTACAAAAGATCAAGTATTATAAGCATCTAAAATTTTATGCCTTTATGGATTGCTAAAATAGAGTGTTCACAAATTAGATTCTTATCAACCCCTTCATAAATCTTGAAAATCTTGTTTACATACTTCAAGGAGTGCATTCATCTTCACCAATGAATATTTTTCAAAAGGAAAATGCACAAACTTAAAAATACAGTCCTTACAAATCAAAACAGAGATCATTATTAAGGAAATATCGGTTTATATAGAAAAATTGTGATTCTTTGCATTATTTCTCTCCTCATCTTGAGGTATTCCACTCTCCATTTTCTCTACACCTCCTCTTGTAGGATAACCAACCCCTAGAGTCAAATACCAATTTCTTTTTAATATCATTCCGTTTACATTTTTCCCTAACTAACTTTAGTGACTCACACAAAACCTTTCATATGCTTCTTGAGTTTACAACCTCTCAATATAGGTCACCAAGGACTAGGTAACCTTATAATAATGTGTGAGTATATTTTTTTACCCCTTAGACCTCCTAACAACTAATTCAAAAATTCAAATATTCAAATTACATGTTTTGGAGGGACAACTCCCATTTCCACTTTGGAAGATCTTAACACTCAAAATGCCTTAGAAACTTAGCTAGACATCTAATTTGGAACTCCTAGACCCTAAACACACCCAAAATTGTGACTAAACCAAAATTAACATTTACAAATGTACAAATATCTGATGCTCTGCATCACGCATTTGAATATAATGCTTGATTATTCCTATCTATCATAGTTTGACTATTTGGGTAAAATAATTCTCTATAACACTATTACTATAGTACGTATGGAGCTCATCAATGAACATAGGCCAAGTAATAGGGAGGACCTTATTTTTCTTTTTCTCATTGAACTTGCACATTTCTACTTTTGGAATCATGTTCCCCCACTTGTTACAAGGTCCACTAATTTGTGCAAAAGATCCCCTTGGTTGGTGTGATTTGAATATGAGTGTGCATTACTTGAGGAACCCATGTGACTTGAATGGGAATTCATGCTAGTATTCATGCTTGAAATAGTGAACATCAACTCCTTCCTCATTGATTTGAATCTCCTCTTCATTTAAGCCTTCATTTCTTGAAGATGATGGTTGAGTTCACCTTCCAAAGGTGCTTGAATTTTACCTTCCATTGCTTGAATGTTATCTCCTAAAGATTACCTTCCAATGCTTGAAGATCATGGTTGAGGTCATCCTTACTCACCATATTATTAACATTTTCTTGAAGTTGGTTGAATACCTCTGATACCCCAGAAGATGAAGATTCAAAATCCATATCTTCCTTATTTGGAATCATTCCTAGAGTGGTTTGACCCTTCACTTTACCTCTAGTTGATTGCCTTGTCATGTTGGTAAGGTTTGGGTCTTGGGATGCAAGGATTAGGGTAGGAATTTAGGGTTTGGAGTTTTGTATGGTTATTAGTCAAATAGAGAGAAACACAAAAATCAAGCTTTTGTGAATTTTTGAAAATATAAGAAACTTTAAAAAATTCCAAAAATAGTAGCCTATGGAGCGAATTTATGAAAAACCTAAAATGGATATAACTTGTGCAAAATAAGTTAAATAATATTCAACTTTGGAGATAACCTTACTTGATTGATTTCTCTAATTCAATAAAAATATTGTAGGAAATTTTTTCCACCATTTTGGAGATATAGTTGAATCATTAAAATTAGGTTTTTGACTTAATTCTAGTCCAAATCGAATCTCTGATACCACTTATAATGAAATTACTTAGATATATCTGAATATCAACATCAACATAAATCCAAAGAATAGAAAAATGTAAAGAAATGATCATAATATGTAAGTATAGTGACTTAGTCACTTTGAGGGGGCAACGTCCAAACCATACAATAAGACTCAAAAGTTCAATATGACAATGTTTTACTAGCTACGAACTCCTATATATACCCTACTATGTTATGCAAAGTGCAAGGACGACCTACTAAGTATATGTAATAATAAATGAATGTGATATGACATGATAAAATATAATGTTAGTCACAATTCGGCCACCCATATCTTGATATATGGCTAAGGTTAAAGGTGTAGCAATAGTTGAACATTATTTTTGAGCTATTCAAAGAATTTTCTAAATAATTCAATATCCAACTGTATAATTTCTTGAGTGAAGCTTTTGTGGGGGAGTTTCCTAAATATTCTTGACTTAATAATCAACGAGAAAGATGTCTTTCACTCAACTTACTAGAGATGGAGGAAAATGTACAAGCTAATAGGTAATAAAAGAGCAAGGATAATAACCTTTAACACAGGAGTTAACATTACTTTATTATTTATGGAAATGGGTATTTGAGATCCAATAATTTAAGGAGGTTTTTATCCATGTTATTGTAATGTGGGATTAAGAAAATGTTGTGTAACAAAAAAAAAATAAGGGGAGTATATTAGTGTGTGAAATCTCACCTTTAAAGGTAATATTACCTATTTTTGATATGGGTTAAATGCAATTTGATGATACATTTAATTGATAAAGTTATTCTCGAATGCTAAAAAAATATTTGCGTAAAGGCATGTCTAGATTTAAGAGAACCAAATGGTCCTTGTTTGGCATGAGCAAACCCTAGTGCATTGTAAGTTGAGGCATATTGAAAACAAAACATGCATAATTTTGGGAAGGAAGATATTTGAGATAGACGAAGAAAATAAGAAGAAGAAGAAGAAGAAGAAAAAAAAGACTTGAATTATTTATGGTGTAAAATCAAGGGCCTGACTTGTTTTAGAAGATGATTCTTTTATTTGAAAAAGAAAATGTTTCCTTTCATACATCCATGGTCTTTAGTGAAACTTTAAACCTAGATCTTACTTTATTACATGATGATTTCCTATTCGTTTATGAAGGTTGAAATTATTCTCATTTCTTGAAGAACTATTTTTTTCATTTATTTTTTGATTACGCAAAGGTTTTCTTCCACGACACATATTACATTAAGTGAAATGATAATGTATGTTTAGAAATTTTTTTTGAGTAATTTATACATTATTTGTGTCAATTTTAATATATTTTTGGGCCTCCATTAGAGACTTATCATTGTTGAGAGTTGCAAGGTTTAGAGTCATGTTTTCAAATCACAAGTAGAGGATGTGGTTGTCTTACCATGTGTGAGTTTTCATAGTTGTATTGTCTATTTCAAATTTGTTTCTTTTGTTGAAATACATTTGGATTTCAAATCCCTTCTCTTTCATGAATTTGTTATGGATTTCCTATTTTTGTGGGTTTGTTGTTAATTTATTATGTTCATGCGTGTATCCTTAGGTCTACCATCAATCCGATTTGTCCATAAATGTAACATGTAGCAGTTATTTGTGAGCATATGCCTCAAACTTCTAATTTTCTAGCACAACAAAGACATGCTACTTGTCCTCTTCTCATATGACTCAAAATCTTTACTTTGAGCTCAATAATGATAAGTATAATATTGATCACCGACATATCTTTGATGGAATGTACTTGCACTACTACAATTCCAAAAATTTGAGCTAGGTTTAAGATGCCTCATTAAGTCATTTTAAAGTCAATTTTTGGGGGTTTCTTGTATAAGTGATATAAATTTTGGATTGCAACATACATCCATTATCCTATAAAAATTATGTGACAGAATTGTCTCTCTCATATGCCACTTTCAAGACCGTCATAAATATTTTGTTCAATTATCATCATGACAATGTGAAGTATGGACACAAATCAATCATAAGTATGGCATACATAAAGACATTAATATAATGTACAAGTGACATGTTGATAGATATTACGTATGAACCAAAGTAACTAATATGAATGTTTCCCGATTTGGGCTCGATTGGCCCCACTCACCCACATGGTTAACCAAGTTCTTATTCGTGCGTGTGCCAATTTCACCACATGGATATAATAATATAAGAAATTCAATGTTTTTTTCTTTTGACATTAGTCAAATTTTCTTCAAAAAAATGTTTTTGCCTTTATTTTCCACTTCTTTTAAATCTTGTAGGGGTGCATGTGGTGAACCAATTTCATAATTGGTGAAATTTCTTTAGTGGGTTTGCAATGGGGTCTAATTGAGTTGTGAGTGTCCGATGTCAAACAATTGAGGCTTGATTGGCCCTAGGTGTGCGCGCAAGTGAATCAAAATTTCTGCAGTTGGTAGTTGTTAGACCTATATTGTCATGGTACAAGGAAAGTAATAAAACTATGCTGATTTTTTGGATATGCTTTGTCTTACTTTCTTGACTTATGTTGAATAGTTTATTTCTTACAATTACATACAAAATGTAAACAAAATTAATAGTCCTATAAAAACCCTCTTTCCAATTATCTTTACTTCAAAAATATTAGATTTTATACATTTATATCTAATTTTACTATTTTATATCTCTTTAAACTTAAATTGTAACATTTATAAACAAGTATATTGCATTTTGACCACTTTCCTATAAAATAAATAAATTTAATTACACCGAAGGCGTTCCTCCTATGGGAAAGGCCCATGCGGATGTTTTTGCGACTGTGTTAAATTTGATGGTTTGAGGGCCATTTGGACGTTTTCACATTTTCCGGTGGGTTTGCAGTTTCTGGTGGGTAGAATCACCTATTTTCTAAAAAAGCAGTAGGTATGCCAAGCGCGTCATTGGCGGGGCTCTCGTCTATCTTGCAGCCGAGGTAAATAGAATATATGATCGTGCACATTTGTGTTTTTATTTCAATTGCCATGCTTGGAAATGGGGTTTTGACTAGGTCATCGATATTTTCTGGTTCATGATGTGCTAGGTTTTGGAGTTGGCCGGAAACGCGGCACGGGACAACAAGAAATCCCGTATTATTCCTCGGCATATTCCAGCTCGCAATGAGGAATGATGAAGAGTTGGGAAAGCTGTTGGGAGCGTTACTATTTCTTCAGAGGGTGTTTTGCCCAATATTCATCAGGTGTTGTTGCCCAAAAAGGTTGGAAAATCTAAGGACGATGTCGATCTTGTCTCTCAATCGCAAGAGTTTTGAGCAGTGGCAAATTATTAGGTTTTTAGTGGGTTGTTATTGGTGCGTCTGCGCCTCCTTTTGCTCTTCAATCGTGGCCTTTCCTCCAAAACGTTTCAGAGGGTTTCAAAATCATGTATATGCTTTATATTTACATGTAATTGAGTAATCTGGTTTTCACATTCTCGTGGAGACACTGCATCTGCTCATACTATAGTCTTGTTGTAATATTTAACACATTCAATTAAAAAAGCTTGTCTCTGCACTTCAAAAAATATACGGTATGGTGTGTCTATGCATAAAGTATTATTTACAAGACTGATTCGATATTAAAATTAGGTATTTATTTATTTCCTTACTTTGTTGTGTGTTTTGCGTATATTGATGAGTGGCTGCAATTTCTCTTGATACTTTTTGAGAGTTCATATGGAAGCATATCACCTACAAACATGATGAAACTTTAGTGTTTGAATCTCTGAGTAATAAATTGATAAGATATTGGGTTAAATAAATGAATGATTACCTGTGATTGTGCTAAAAATTGTAAAGATATCTTTCCAAAATTTGAATTTGTGTTGGATATAAGGATATGTTTTGTGGTGACATAAAGTGGGGTCTTATGTTATGTATGTCTAAAATAAAATGTGCTAGCTACTTCGAGGGTTTAAAAATAATATATTTGGAATAGTCTTTTTAAAAAAATCTTTCTTTTTATTTTTTTATTTATGAAGGATGAATCTTGTATCACATGCTTTAAAAAATTAAAAACATTGAACTATAATATAGTGAGATATTATTATGAAAATATGTTATTGCACGATATTATTATGAAGATATGTCATGCAATAAGTAAGTAGATGCATGGAGTATAAGGAATTGTAGGCACATAATTGACTTATGGGGGTGTATAGGAAAAAGAGGTAGTAGTTATTACTAGTAATTGCATGTGTACAATGCAATGTGAACGCTGAACAATATAAGTTATTTGTTTTAGAGGGATAGTTATTATTTTTGTAGTTGATGTTGATAATGGGTGTGATTAATTTTGTAAGTGTAGATATATAAATGAATCGAAATATTTTTCACAAAGCTTCAATATTTTAACATATTTTTTGTCTTCTCGTAAAGGTCAAAAGACAATTTATCGTCCTTATGTAGAGAATATGGGTTTGAGTGCGTATTTTACACCAAAAAACAAAAACCACATTCCATTTTGATGTTACTGCTAATAAAAGTTTCCATTTGAAAAATCTCTAATGTAATGGACGATATGCTCTACAACTTTTGAAAATTAAGACACACCAAGAAAACCATTGAAGATCTCACAATAACTATGTATTTGTATATAACTCGCCTAATCTTAAATGTGTGATCTACCAACTTTCAATATTGTGAGTGATAACCTTAGGCACAATGTAGTCCCGACATAATTCTGATTGCAGTGGAGGTGGCAGCATCTCGAATGGAGTCTACCTACCCCACTTTGTAACGACTATTTTTGTAAAATGTATTTAAAAACCCACTATTTTTAACTGCGAATAAAAGGTCAAAGGGTGTTGCAACACAAACATTCATTACGACAACTTCACAACCAACTCCCGCCTCTTGAATGCATATATTTATACGCTTAATTAAATGCGTTCATGTCAAGCAAGGGGATTTTAAATCAGAATCTATCCAGAAATCCACCAAATTCATGGGATCTTTTAATGCATGGGATTGATATGTTGAAGAATCATGTAATAGGTAACTGTGGTTGGGACAGGTCATCGAAGCTGGGAAAGGACATAGAAATGATACAAATACAGGCTTCTCTCATAATGAATTTGATTATCATGGTCATTATACTGTAGAAGAATCTTGGGGTGGGACTCGGGATGGTCAAGAGTGGCACAAGAAACTCATAAGGGAAAGGTCTCCTAAAAGCATTCAGATTAAAATATCTGATGATGTCTCCCAAAAGGTCATTCCAATAATACCGTAGGATCTCTCTGTCTCCAGTATACCAGGGTACAAAGTTGTTACCTATCCTCCTAATACAACGAGGTTTGTTCCTCCGCGCAGATGCGCTTCTCACTTCACGCCCAATCATCTCATAGGTGTCATGCGCCCAATTATCACAAGAAATACTTGTAGTATCACTAATAAACTATGCATCTTCCCACTATAAAATTCCTTCCTTAGATGGTTCAAGTACTTCTGGATCTCGAATGACGTGCACATAAATTTTGTTTAGGTCTTCCTCACTCAAATGTTCAACATAAGGTGTAGATTTCCCATCTGTCAAAGGGATAATAACTCTTTCTTCCTTGTTTTCAAAACTTATATACCCCTTGTTGAACCGTACATCAACATTTTTTGCATAACACCAGGGCGTTGAAGTAGAGCTAGGCGTTTCTACGCATCTGCAAGTGCTAAAACCTCAAATTCCCAGTGAACTTGACCCCTTGTATAGTAATGGATGCATCCTTTAAAACTCGATTGAGTGGTATTATTTCGATTAGCCATAAACAACACATTAGAGGATGACTGTAATGGAGGTCTGCCCATCTACACCCATGCATCTAAAGTAAGCACATTCACTTTTGTGCTGTGTCAATCAATATATTACTCAAAAGTCACCCATCCACAACAACATTCAGAGTGATTTCCTTTTCATAATCCAAGCTATGAGGGGGAATATTAACATGCAAGATCTATCATCCATTCTCAATACATGCGCGTGGAGTGTTTCCCTTTAACCAATTCCCTAGTAATGGAATAATATTCTCCTGGTGCAACATCTTGCATACCTCTTTCAAATCATCAACATCCGATTGGACCATCTCTGTTTCCTTATTTTGTTCCAATTTCCATGACTGTTCCTTTAAACATTGTATTTCACCCTAAAGACTTCGAGAACCTCCATGGTTTCCTGTTAAACCTCCTTCGATGTGTAGGTTCTAGATATCTTGCATGTAAAACCTCCTCCTTAGTAATGGTAGGCTTCTGTTGTAATGTCTCTCTGGCGTACACAACTTCAACGCGTGTAGTAATCTTCACAGTACTACCTCAGGTTCTAGTGCCAACTTTGGCATCCACTGATTTTCTATGGTGCGTTGTATTCTAACCATCCTTGCGCCCTTGTTTTCCTGTTTATGCTACTTGTTAAGATGCTCATACAAGTCCGGGAATTCCTCATAACTATGATTCTTCCCACAAAAAGAACAAGTAAGATTATGAGGGCATTCATGCTCTGTAGTGGTCAGGAGATCCGCATGTATAACATGTTCCACAAAGGAACTCACTTAGTCCACCACCACGACCTCGCCCCGAATCCACCATGGTATCCTCGACCTCTGCCATGACCTTCTTCAAAGTGCCCTTCGTTCTGATCGTAGCACCTTGAGTGTGATCACGATCATGGTGCTCACTTTTAATTTTAGAATTATCCAATACTCCTATCTTTCATACATAAATATCTATAGCATCATGGATCTGGCCAATCAACCTACAGTCTTTTGTATCATAAGTCGTGGACCGACAAATCTTACAATAACAAGATACATTATTTCTTATCGCGTGTTGTAATAATGGGCAACGACTTGCATCATGGTCTAAATGAAATATCTCACGGCCCAACAACAATGAACGATCGTCTTGACTGCGGGGATAAATATCCTTAGTGTACCCTTCCACTTCACAATCTATACACCAAATCCCAATGCACGTCTCGTGTGCTGAATTGGCTGATAGTTTCTCCAGTTTGCTTTGCCATATATGCAATCATGCTTCAAGAATGGGCTCACCCAGGTGACCATACTCCCGACTTCCTCAACATTTGCTTAAGTGCTTCGCATGGATCCGTATATGTCTTATGTGACAATGCCCTTCTAAAAAGTGTGATCAGACCTCCGAAAAACCACTGTACATGCTAGCTTGCATGGATATCATCTGAGATTTTAGACAAGAGCGTCTTAAAATAGGAATCATACTCCCAGAACACTCTCGGTGGTGCCTCGCTTAATATCCTTGAGTGTGTTTATACTCTTCGATCGAACTCGGGGATATAAAAATCTTTAAGGAAATCCTCCCGTAATGTTGTGTAATCTACGCAAGTCTAATCGAGTCAAAACTTGTACCAACCTGTATGCTTGCCATAGCTGATGTAGTTACAAATTGACTTTCCTTGTGCTCATAAGCTATGATTCCTTTTTCTTACCACGGTATCTCACGCATGTGCACATGCTCAAAGAACATCTTCTATTCCTATATACTTTGGGAGATGAAGTGACGTCTCCATGTAAATATTCTAGGGTTGGTGAGGACCATGCCCAAACCAAACCTCTAGAAGCCTCCAGAAACCACCGGATCCACCATAACTAGAGCCACCTATGGCCCCTAATCCTCCTCCTATAGTCGAAGTGGACTAGTGGATGTACTTGCCATGTGTCCCAACATTGGTACTAAAATGAACTCCTCTGATCTACGAGGTGGTAGTGCTCCCTAAGTGAGCCCAAAATTCTGCGAGCTTGGGTTCTATCTTTGACGATGCACCTGAAAAATTACCACCAAACAACAAAGAAGATGTTTTCTCAGCCATAGATGTACTTGTTATTTGATTTACTCATGTACAAATTTGAAATGTACAGATAGAACCTTTAAATGTAATGCTTCATCTATACTCCTACACTTACACTATCAATCACACCCCTCATAAACATCAACTACATAAGTAATAACTATCCATCTAAATCAAATAACATATACCATTCGACGTTCACATTGCATGATTTCACATTTCACCTATATATCTACTTTGTGTGTAGTAGTTTGTTTTTTCTTTCCGAGTAGAACCACATCTCACCTAGGCATTTCATCAAACAGTTGACATGCCCTGTTTTAAATCTCCCATTTTGTGGAAGCTAGGAGGATGCTGGAAAAGGTTTTGGAGTCCACTTGTACACCTGGAAATTGCATTTTTTATGAAGGTGCAAGGCCTTTTATGGATATCTTGTAATCGATAAAGTCCATGAGGTCACATATGTTCCAGGGATTTAGTCAAACAATTTGAATGCCAGTTGCATGCTTCAACATTTATGGAACCTCCCGCACCGGCCGAGGCAGATCTGTGGTTGCATTTTCACGTAGACCTTTCCAACATATTTTTGATGGGGGAAAGTGCGGAGGGAACATTGCACATCACCTGGGCATGTGGGCACCACTTAAGAGGGGGAAATGCAGGCACATGGGAATGATTTTGGTCTGCGCTTGTTTCGGGGGAGAAGATCAGACACATTTAGAAGAAGGAGATCAATACAAGAAGGCTCCATTGTGTGCTTACACAAATCCCTCGTTAGAATGATCAAAAGTGAACTGTAAGCTTCATCTCCTGCTCAATTGTCAATGTACATAAACTCCCTATATTAATTATAATTTCTTTTTGTTTGTTTTTTCCATCCGTTGCTCAGTTCTAATTCTATCCCGATTTTCTTTTCCATTGCAGGATTGTTCTTATCATTGAAATGGATGTTGTTGTGAAACACATTTGGTAATCGGTGCTCCAATATGACTACCAACAAATGCTCTCGAACATAGTCAGTTGTCCATGAGCATTAAAGAAGTGCAAACCAGTTAACAAATATTTTGCAGAGAACACCAAATAAAATAAGTGCTTTGAATACATCTCATGCACATGTGTTTTGTAGAGGGTCATGCCCTAGCAAAAACAACCCTTCGTGAATATCACAATGAGGGAGATGGTTCCGTGTTTGGGTTTGATTTTGTAGATCGAAAGAGGGAAATTCACATCACTGTTTCAATGAGGCCGCCTTAGAAGCATTCTATGAGCATATTGAAAATGGGAAGCTATATATAATTTACAATGGGAGGATTGCGAGGATTCACGATACAAAGCTATGTTCTGACCCTTTAAACAATGCTTTGAATATTTTCAAGCGTCCTCAACCATAACTCCACTCATAGCAAATGAGGATACAATACCTTCCCATCACTTTCACTTCACAAAAATTAAGGACATACCTGCAAGCGTTGATCGTTCTAAAGTTGATTTGATTGGCATTGTTCTTGCGATGTCACCATGCTCAACGATTCGTAGGCATGACAAGTCAGAGACAAAGAGAAGAACTCTGCAATTAAAGGACATGTCGGGATTCATGTAAGTGTCACATTGTGGGGACAACAGTTATATGAGATAAGAAAAGAAATTGAAGACATGCTTTCTATACCGCCTCTTCGGTCCATGCCTTAAAAGCTGCTCGCATCTCCAGTTTCAATGGGAGCTCAGCCGACATTGTTTCAAGTACCAAATGTTACGTCAACCCTCTAATTTTAGAAACCAATACACTTCATAGCTGGGTAGATTTTGATGACTACTCCCTTTCGGCGCCCTCTATCACAAGCCAATTTATGGGCCCTACAACAATTTTCTTTTGAAGTAGGAAAAAAGTGAAACATAGATATGAAATAAGAAACATAGCGGTGATAGTTCAAAGTATAGAATGGGATGGGTGAGGGTGTAAGTTTGTTAACACTCACACTCCTTATTAACATCAACTACAAAAGTAATAACTATATCTCCTTATCAACATCAACTATAAAAGTAACAAGTATCCCTCTAAATCAAATAACATATACCGTTCGGTGTTCACATTGCATGAAACACATGCGATTGCTAGTTAGTAAATTAATTTAAAATTAACTATATACTAAATTACAATTACAATTGTAAAACAAATAAAACCAACAAATAGGTGAGTGCCTTCATAAAATCACCAAATTAAATCAAGTGAATACAAAGTCAATTGGCAAGAACATCAAAGGCGTTTTATAATGGGAACTTTCAATGAATTTAATATTTTAAAAGATATTTTAATTGTTTGGTTGAGAAGATTTAATGTCAGTTTGACTATTTGGTATTTATTCTTATATTAATAAAAGTTAATAAGAAATAGTTGTAAAAATTAAATTTATGTGTTATGTATAATTAATACTTTAATTTTTTAAATTTAAATTTATAAATTTAGTATTATATATTTTATTGTAATAAAAATATCATTATATAGTTTTAAGGTTTGATTATTAGGATTTCATTTATACTAATATATCTTAAAAATAAATCAATAAAATATCAAAAATATTGTTTCACATTTTTATATTAATTTAAATTATATATATTTAATAATTTTACAATCTTTTAAACACTTCTTAAAATATTGGAAATCACATTAATAAATAAATATAAAAGATTTAATAAGATGATTCAAACTAATTATATTCACTTAAAATATAATAAATGTTAAAAAGTAATTAATAGTAGTTAGTGCGAGAAGGTGGATAATATCCACCATTCATATATTGAAGCCACTCTCATTACTTAAAGAGTAGTTAATTTAGTCATTGTGTGGAAGGTGGATAATAAAGCGAGTCCCATTATATCTTATTTTAATTATGAACATGCCTATTGGCTTTGTTAATATCACCAAAGGTGATATTGCTAGTGATTATTAATTCTAGAGGTTATTTTTAATGATTTAAATTTACACGAGTAAAAAATAACGAAAAAAATTTAATAAATTAATTTAATAGAGATAATTTTGAATTTCGAGGTGTTATTGGTAACCAAAAAAATTAAATGTTTGAAACCCAAAAATGCTAAATATTAAATATGATTGGATGGGTAATGTTTCAAATCATGAACAAATAAGTGAAATGATAAATAGACCTACAATACAAAGCTGTTGATTTAGTTTTTGTTGCAGGAAGCAAATCGAAATGGGAGAATGAAGGAGGCCCATAACAGTAGTATTGAGAAGAAGTAGTCAAGAGAGGAATGAGACTGCCACGTCCCCGTCCACGTCAGCACCCGACCCTGCCATTGTGGCGCAGCTGGTGACAGTGAGAATATCTGAAGTTCATCCGGAGAAAAGCTGTGCAATATGTCAGGAGGGATTTCAGTTGGAGGAGGAGACACGTCAGCTGCCATGTCAACACATGTTCCACTCTGCATGTATTTTACGATCGCTGGCCTTCAATACTCGCTGCCCACTTTGCAGACGTGACGTTCATAATGAATGATTCCAATTAAAACAGATTTCAATAGTAGCTATTTTATTTTTCCCTGAATGTTTTGTTATGAAGTTGCTGAACTGCTAACCATTTGCATTTCCTTAGATTTGATAATCATAGAACCAGGCTTTCTTTGGCATTCACTTACCTAGAGATTCAATGATGTGCAAATCCTTATAACAGTATTTCTGAATCTTGTGTTTAAAGGTTGGTAGGATATGATGATTTGTTTTTGTTAATTCTCTCTTAGTTGATGTGTTAAATTTTATGTAAACAAATCTGCATCTTTCTGTGACGATGTGTTCAATTTTATGCAAAAATAATTAACATATATTATGTAATAAAAAACAACAGAAAATAGCTGACGCTATTTCTCCTTCTTGGTGTCTTTGGAAAAGTTTTTAGCGAAAAAGAATATTGTCGCCATCTCTCTTTATTTTATGGGTTTACTTTGTATCTCTTTGTTGATATGTTAAATTTTATGCCAAAAAAAAAGTTAGATTCATCCACCACAATAACCTAACCACCTCAGTTCCAACCTATGGTACAGAGTGTATATGATGATGGTATTTAATTATGTTATGAATTAGTTATGCATAATTTTATAGTATTGAATTAGGTCATGTATATCAAATAAATTGTAGTTCAATGATGAAGATGATGGTGTAATATGTCATCCTCCATCGAGGTACAAATTTAAAAAGAGATTAAAAATGGATTAAGATTAGCTTCGTATGGACTGTGAATTATTCTTGTACAAATTGTATATAATGATAATATTGAATTAGTACATCAATTAGTCATTTACACATTGTATATGATGGTATTATTGACCCTCTTTCTATTCTTCTATCAAAAATATTAATTAGGTTATCAATAAGCCATTTACATATTTTATATGATGATAATACACACCTCTTTGTATTCTTCAATAAAATAAAATAATGTGAGCCTCTTCCAATCTTTCACTCAAAAAGAAAGGTAGGACATAAATTACACACATACAAATTGTACAAGATAATGATATTCAATTAGACAATTAATTAGTCATTTACTAATAATAAATGATGATAGTCTTGTGAGACTTCAAAAGTTCTAAAATTGTGTGAGAAATCCAACGTAGTTCGATAGCATATGAAAATTACATCCAATCAAATATCATAAACATGCTAGATAGAAAATGTCATAAATAAGCCCAAGAAAACTCCATAATAGAAATATGTCATCCATATACATGATTTAGAAGAAGGGGATCAAAACCAATAAAAAAATAACTTGTATTACTTTAACAAAAGAATATACAATGACCAATTTGCAACAACTAATGATGGTTACACCAAAAGCGTCTTCTTAAAGAAGTTACGTCTCATCCAACTAAGGATACTATCTATAAGCTTCTTTGTTCACGTAAAGTACTCAATGGTTCTTTATATGTGAAAAGTAAGAGGGTAAATAATATATTATTATTGGTTGAGTGTA
Source organism: Taxus wallichiana var. yunnanensis (assembly GCA_018340775.1). Lineage (NCBI taxonomy): Eukaryota > Viridiplantae > Streptophyta > Pinopsida > Cupressales > Taxaceae > Taxus > Taxus wallichiana. Next base: position 898,459,202 of record CM031235.1, read on the forward strand.
AGGTGAAACCATTAATTAAGGACACCTAACCCTTCTCAACATGTGAGAGGATAACTATCCCATTAACTAGTTAATATCTAAAACATAATGTAAATAAATATGTCTCACCTAGATAAAATAAATACCTAAGGTGGACTTCATATCAAATGTTAACATGATACATATCGATGCCCTCCTAAAGATCATTGTAGGTGATTTGATGAAAGAAAATATATTTTAATCTTATTAACGTGGGTCTTGGAACTAAATTTTGATGTGGTACCCATTTACAAAGAAAGAGAAAGATAATAATGAAGTTGATGTAATAAATCCAAGTGATCCATCACTAAAGGATAAAAAAATCAAACTACACAAGTGGAATGAATCCACTACTCAAACATACTAGACAACAAAATGACATTGTATACACAAGAATCACTACATACAAGGAGATTGTTAAACTACTATGAAGTGTCAAAAGAATAAGAAATATCCATATAGCTATCATAAACCACTAAAACAAATTTCTTGAATATGATGAATCTCGATGGAATGAAATAGATGCTAAGGAATAAAAACACAAAAATTGATAATCAATGTGGCTACGAGAAATTTGCATAACATAGTACTAATATAAGACCCCATTTGCATACTCGGTGAACAACCAAAGAAGAATTATTCTCGGAATGCAAAAAGTAGAAAAACCTATATAATGCTACTTTTAATTAGGCGGTGAAGAAAGAAAACTCCAAACAAATGTGTGAAATTGTGGTAGGTTTGCAACACATCAATAAGGTCTATAAAGGCAATTAAGGCCATGAATTGCAAAAAAATACCAGCATATACATTTAATTTTTTTAATAAAAACTAAAGAGTGATCCCATCTAAACATGAGGCACCAAATATACTCAATGCAAAATCAATATGAATTTTATAGTTTACAAATAATCCTTTATACTGAAAACTACAATATAATGCAAAATTAGAATAAATGGATTTCAAATTTGTAAAGAGTGTTAAAAATTAGCCAATTTAAAAAAAGTATGTGAACCAAGTTATGTATTACCATTTTCTCGTGGAATCGGTGACTTCCATTTCCACACCCATGCCCATGCCCATGGCTACGTTAATACTTGTTGTGTGAATGTGGCTTACCTCTATTGTAAAAAATAAGAGAGTGAGGATGGATATGTAAAATAAAATGAAGATAAAATCACAAAACATAGATGTTGCTTTGTGCACAATAGTATACATAAGATAAATAAGTATATTCACAATAATATGGATCACAAAACTCATACAAAACATACATAACAACAACTACTATGTTTTTCCTTCTCTATTTTTACTTAGCTATGCCAATTGTGTTTTTTTATTCATAACTATTTTTCCTCTTCTTCCTAAATGTTGTGTTCTCCTCAATACATTTGTCTTTCTAGACTATCGTTGGTTCATTTATCACATATTTTCCTTCCTCTTTTCTTACTTCCACTCGATCTATCTGGAAATTTTGTTCTCTTTTTGGTTCAACTACTACAAATATAAAAAATTTGGGCGTACACAATTTCCCATCTACTTTGTCTTCTTCGAAAAACCAAACTCCAAAGAACACTCAACATTAATTATGTAGTTCAAAATTTAGGTGCTAGAATTTTGGGGATCTGCAAATTAAATTGTTTAATTTTGGGATCCGCATATGAAAGACTTAACTATTGGATTTTGGGAATAATTTCTCAAACACTTCCCCTTAATCATATCTAACACTTTCTTTCATTTTCAAATGTGAAATAGTACTATGATGCTTATTATTGATAGTACGAAGTTTGGTGCTTATAATTTGAATTTTGTTGTTGATAGTTTGAAGTTTACTTGATAGTCGAAGTTGATTGTGCTAGCCTAGACTGACTATATGAGTATGAATCTAGTTTAGAGCTCACTTCCATTACATATATGACACCTAAGCTTTCTCTTAGGAATTCAAAACATTACTTTGACAATGGTTAGTTGAAATATCCACAAACCGCAATTCTAATATGAGATACTAAAGTTCTATCTCTCCTACCCTATCAACTCCCCGATAAAATGATCAAGGATCTCAATATGCTCGCTTCAACCATGAAATAATAAATTAGTTATCAAGGATATTAGGGATATATTGTCAAAAAATATGGTTGTTTATATCCTTAGTCCTCGTTCAAATATGCAAATACTCTCCTAAGCCAAATAACCACGACATGCCACTACATTTTCAGCAATAAACTCAACTTTAGCTATGGAGAGAGAAACTATGGGATACTTCTTAGATGAGAATTAAATGGATTCGACCCAATGTGACACATATCCGCATGTTTTATTCTTATCCCCTACAATACCTTTCCAATTACTATTAGTATAACCTAACCAACTCAAAATCATTCGTTGATATACAAAATGTCATGGCCTTTTTTGTCATTGACATACCTCATGATTCTCTTCCTACACGCTAATGCATCTCCATAGGTGTATCCATAAATTTATAACTCAATCTTAGTGCATGCATAAAATTATTCCTAGTTGTTATCAAATACATTGAAATTCTAACCATGCTCTTGTATAAATATGGATTAACCTCATTGTTGCAATCTTCCTTGCTTAATTTTAGACTTGTAGTTATTGGTATTGTAGCAATCTTCCTTGTTCAACATTATAAACCTCTTTACAAAAATATGATATACTTGGTTTAGTTTTAAAGCATTCTCACATCCATATACCCTTGTTTCAACATCTAGATCACCCAGATTTTCCTAGAATCATCTATAATCAACTAAGTGCACTTAATCTCATGTATTTGTGAGTTTGTATTATATTTTGTACATTTGTTACAAGTATTAATTTGTTATTTTGATACTCGATGGTTAATTTTGAAATTTAATTAATCGAATAACCCCATGTAGCTCCTATTTCATTCGTTATTTGATTATAGTATAAAAACCCTAATCAAACTTAAAAAGAACATTGTTCCTTTTTTTCCTAGGGTTTCTATTTTTATGCTATTCTCAAATTTTAATACATGTATTTTATTTCAGTTTGTATGTTCCTTCCTACCATGACCTTGGGATGTAGTTCCGATTTCACAAATCAACCTATTGATCATATTGAGCTTTCTCCTCCTACTCGTAAGCCTCATACCCTCATGGCCTCATCATTTATTCTTACCGATATCAATCCATATATCCTCAACATTTATCATAGTCATGAGGTCCCACTACATGACATAGGTCCCACAACAGGACATTGAAACCATAATCACCCATAGTGAGCATTCTTATGATGATAATGACAATGTTGTGGACCAAGACCAAGTTACACTTCTATCTAATTTTTATGCTCAACTTCATGAGAATCCTCATCACATTGATCCTATTATCAAAATTATTCTTTTTGCTAATCTTTCTCGTGACCATCCATCTAATGAAGCTTCTATTTTGGGCATGTCTCAACCTTCTCTCATCACACCAAAATATACTATTCCTACATCTACGATGACCACATTATCAGGGGGAACCAAGCATGTTAATGTGTTTCTATGCGGGTAAGTGCACGTGAAATGGGGGACAAAAAGTGGAAAAAATAAGGGAGAAATGAAAAAAGAATAAGGATGGGAAATATTTTGGTTTGGTAATTACCAAACCATAATGCATATGCATGTCTTAAAAATTTAAATAAAAACCAAGCCCATTCTCCATTTTTATCTACCCCAAACGTGAATTCCACAGTGCAAACCTGCAGTCAGCGGTTCCTCTTCAACCCTTTTTCTCCCAAAAAGTCTGGCGATCAAGTAGAAGGTTGCATCGGGCGGATTCAATGATCCCAAGACAAAGAAAATATAGGGATAATTGTTTTATTTCAATTGTGATGAAATTTGGTAATTGTTTGATATTTGTAATGTAGATTGTAATAAAATACATGTTTTTTTATGATTCTTATTATTCCTCCACAACCAGAAAAACCCTACAAATCCTCATAGCCCTCTTACAATTGTTATAGATCCTCCGGGTAGTCGGGGAGGATGTATCTTCCCATATAGTAGATAATAAGCTACAAATTGAGGAATTGATTAAATTAATGAGGGATGCCCATTCCACAAACCCCCATTGTGCCTCGCTTGCAAACACATTGGAGGCATTATTGGATTAGGTTGACATGGCAACGAGCCAAATTGATTGGTGGACAGATTATAGAGTCTTGTAGGGCTTATTATGCTAATAAATTATCATATGCCGATGTTAACAAATTTTTTACAAAAGACCTCATTTGTGCCAAGGAAAAGGCTCTACATAGAATAAATTAGGTGTACAACGTGCTCATATTCAACATGCTAGAGTCCCCATAAAAACCCTCATATTGAGATGGTCCTATGATAATGAAGGAGACAATAGATATTAACACATTACACGTGCTTTGGGTGCTCTCTGATACCATTTTCCAACATATGAGAGAGGTTTCTGAAACCAATGTTGGTGGAGGTGGACAGAGGATTCCTCCAGGTAGTAGTAGCATGAGGCCACATATTTGCACATCTTA